>APFE030867983.1:228547-240083 GCA_000404065.3 Pinus taeda | reverse complement strand
CTAATGACGATGAACCTCTGTGCTATCAGGAAGCAATAGAAGGTTCGAAGAGTGACAAGTGGAAAGCAGCCATGAAGGACGAAATGATGGCCTTGAGTAAAAACGGCACATGGGATCTGGTGGAGCTTCCGAAAGGCAGAAAAACTGTGGGGTGTAAATGGGTCTTCAAGCTAAAACGGGGTGTGAATGATACGGAAGACAGGTACAAAGCGCAACTGGTTGCAAAAGGGTTTTCTCAGAAAGCTGGTATTGAATTTCATGAGATTTTTTCGTTAGTGGTTAAAATTGTTTCAATTAGAATTGTATTAGCATTAGTGGCTTTGTTTGATTTGGAGTTGCAGCAGTTAGATGTTAAGACTGCATTTCTACATGGGGATTTATATGAGGAAATATATATGGAACAACCGGAAGGGTTTGTTCAGCATCGCAATGAGAAATTTGTCTGCAGGCTCAAGAAGTCATTTTATGGCCTGAAGCAGTCACCTCGACAGTGGTATAAGAAGTTTGATTCTTTCATGTTGAGTCAGAAATATGTTAGAAGTGAATATGATCATTGTGTTTATTTTAAGCAGTTTAATAATGGCATATTCATTATCTTGGTATTGTATGTTGACGATATGCTTTTAGCAAGCAAAATCATAGAAGAAATCAACAGGTTGAAGGCTCAGATGGCAAGGAAATTTGATATGAAAGATCTAGGAGCAGCAAGACAGATTTTGGGCATGGAGATTTTCAGAGACAGGAGCAATGGTAAGTTATGGCTATCACAACAGAAGTATATTGAGAAAATACTTTTGAGATTTGGTATGAACAATGTGAAGCATGTGTCAGTCCCTTTCGCTTCCCATTTCAAGCTTTCTTCGAGTTTATGTCCTAATACAGATGAAAAAAAGGATTATATGTCTCGAATTCCATATGCCAATGTAGTAGGGTGTTTAATGTATACGATGTTTTGTACTCGAACAGATATTTCACATGTAGTTGGGGTTGTCAACAGGTATATGGCAAATCCGGGTAAAGAACACTAGTCAGCAGTGAAATGGGTGCTTCAGTATTTGAGAGGCACAAGTAGTTATTGTATCACTTAAAATAAGAGTAGTGAATTTGTTTGCGGGTATGTTGATTCTGATTTTGCAGGTGATTTGGATAAGAGAAGGTCAACTTCAGGGTATGTCTTTACTCTTGCAGGTGGAGCTATTAGCTAGATGTCAAAGCTACAAAATATTGTTGCTGTATCCACTACCGAAGCAGAATACATTGCTGCTTCTCATGCTTGCAAAGAAGCGATTTGGTTGAAAGGTTTATTTGGTGAATTTGGTAGGTTGCAGGACAACATCAAGTTATTTTGTGACAGTCAAAGTGCAATACATTTGGCTAAGAATCCGCCCTATCATAGTAAATCAAGGCATATACCGATCAAGTACCATTTTGTAAGACAGGTTATCACTGAAAGGGGAGTGTCTCTTGACAAAGTGCATATAAAGGAGAATTGTGCAGACATGTTCACGAAACCAGTCTTGTTAGAGAAGCTACGCTGGTGTTTGGCTTCTCTTGGCTTGCAGAAAAGATAAAAATAATAAACAAACAGGGTATCAGGTTAATTGTTGTCAAGGTGGAGATTGTTGAGATTTTCTGTTTCACAAAGTAGGCAAAAATCTCTAATGTGTAACAACAATAGGATTTGTTGCTATATTAGCTCCAAGTAGTTGGGAAAGAGTTAATGTATCCTATATTTTTTGTGAGAGGATTTATGAGTCAGTTAGATTCTCTTGGCTATAAAATACATGCCCATACAGATATTGGTGAGTGAGAGTTTGTGAGGAAATTGATTATTTTTTGTAATCTCTTGTTTGATAATAAAGATTGACGATGCCTATGTTTGGTGGACATAGCCCAGATTGTTTGGGTGAACCACGTTAAATGACTGCGTCATTTGTGTATGATTGTATTGTTGAGTCTGTCTTTGTTTTTTCCTGTGCACTGTTAATTTAACAGGGCGATTCTGGGAATCACCCAAGATAAACAAGAAAAGCTTCGATCTTGTTATGTTGCAATTATTATAATTGTAACTACTCCAAAATGATGCATGTAGATTTATTTGATTCCCTACTAATGTTAAAAAAGTATCTTGTTATTTGATTGCATGTTAATGTTACTGAAGTTACTATTTTATCATTTTTACTCTTGGATTTTTAAATGAAGAATTAATAAAGTGGATTTACAACTTTGGTATCACTTAAAATATAATGATAATAGTTTGGACATTAAGGGTTTTGATTTAACATAAAACATTAGGGATTGAGATTAGTTGATTCTGGTTGGAAAATAATATCTTTTTGAATTAATGAATAAGTATTAATAAATAAAGTTTATTGTTCTATGGCTGAAAATTATAATTGGTGACACTAGAATAAGTGATACTTTGCCAGAATTTAGAGGAATTGGATTCAAATTAAAATTCCTAAATTTAAAATATATTGCTAGCCAGGCGATTCCCGGAATCTCCCAAGGTAAATGAGAAAATTTGTGATCTTGTTATATTGCAATTATTATAACTGTAACAACTCTAAAATGATGCATGTAGATTTATTTGATTCAATATTAATGTTAAAAAAATATCATGTTATTTGATTCCCTTTTAATGTTATTGAAGTTACTATTTTATCATTTTAATTCTTGGATTTTTAAATGAGGAACTAATAAAGTGAATTAACAACTTTCGTATCACTTAAAATATAATGATAATAGTTTGGACATTAAAGGTTTTGATTTAACCTAAAACATTAGGGATTGAAATTTGTTGATTCTGGTTGGAATATCATATTTTTTTGACTTAATAAATAATGGGGGACACTAGAATAAATGATACTTTGACGGAATTTAGAGGAATTAGATTCAAATTAAAATTCCTGAATTTAAAATATATTGGCAATCGGGTGATTCTCGGAATCGCCCAATGTAAATGGGAAAAGCTTTGATTTTGTTATGTTGCAATTATTATAACTATAACCACTCCAAAATGGTGCATGTAGATTTATTTGATTCCCTATTAATGTTAAAAACTAACCATGATTTTGTTATGTTGCAATTATTATAATTGTAACCACTCCGAAATGATGCATGTAGATTTATTTGATTTCCTACTAATGTTAAAAAATTGCCATGTTATTTGATTTTGTGTTAATGTTACTGAAGTTACTATTTTATCATTTTAACTCTTGGATTTTTAAATGAGGAATTAATAAAGTGGATTAACAACTTTGGTATCACTTAAAATATAATGATAATAGTTTGAACATTAAGGGTTTTGATTTAACCTAAAACATTAGGGATTGGGATTAGTTTATTCTAGTTGTAAGATAATATTTTTTTTGAATTAATAAATAAAATTTGTTGTTCTATGGTTGGAAATTATAATGGGTGACACTAGAATAAATGATAGTTTGCCGAAATTTAGATGAATTAGATTCAAATTAAAATTTGCTAAATTTAAAATATATTGGTAGTCGGGCGATTCGGGACGCCCAATGTAAACGAGAAAAACTTTGATTTTGTTATGTTGCAATTATTATAGCCGTAACCACTCCAAAATGATGCATATAGATTTATTTGATTCCCTATTAATGTTAAAAAAATACCATGTTATTTGATTCCATGTTAATGTTACTGAAGTTACTATTTTACCATTTTAACTCATTGATTTTTAAAAGATGAATTAATAAAATGGATTAGCAACTTTGGTATCACTTAAAATATAATAATAATAATTTGGACATTAAGGGTTTTAGTTTAACCTAAAACATTAGGAGTCAAAATTAGTTGATTCTAGTTGGAAAATAATATTTTTTTGAATTAATAAATAAAGTTTGTTGTTTTATGGTTGGAAATCATAATGGGTGACACTAGAATAAATGATACTTTGCCAAAGTTTAAAGGGATTAGATTCAAACTAAAATTCCTAAATTTAAAATATATTAGCAACAGGGCAAATCCGAGAATCATCCAACATAAACGAGAAAATCTTTAATCTTGTCATATTGCAATTATTATAATTGTAACTACTCCAAAATGATGCATGTGGATTTATTTGACTCCCTATAATGTTAAAAAAGTATCATGTTATTTGATTCCATGTTAATGTTACTGAAGTTACTATTTTATCATTTTAACTACTCGATTTTAAATAAATAATTAATAAAGTGGATTAACAACTTTGGTATCACTTAAAATATAATGATAATAATTTGGACAGGAAGGGTTTTGATTTAACCTAAAACATTAGGGATTGAGATTAGTTGATTCTCGTTGGAAAACAATATATTTTTGAATTAATAAATAAGTATTAATAAATAAAGTTTGTTGTTCTATGGTTGAAAATCATAATGGGTGACAATTGAATAAATGATACTTTGCCAGAATTTAGAGGAATTAGATTCAAATTAAAATTCCTAAATTTAATATATATGAGCAGCCACGTAAAAGAGAAAATCTTTGATCTTGTTAAATTGAAATAATTATAACTGTAACCATTCCAAAATGATGCATGTAAATTTATTTGATTCTCTTTTAATGTTAAAAAGGTATCATGTTATTTGATTCCATACTAATGTTATTGAAGTTACTATTCTATCATTTTAACTCTTGGATTTTTAAATGAGGGATTAATAAAGTGGATTAACAACTTTGGTATCACTTAAAATATAATGATAATAGTTGGGACATTAAGGGTTTTGATTTAACCTAAAACATTAGGGATTGAGATTAGTTGATTTTGGTTGGAAAATAATAATTTTTTTGAATTAATAAATAAGTATTAATAAATAAAGTTTATTGTTCTATGGTTGAAAATCATAATGGGCGACACAAGAATAAATGATACTTTGCTAGAATTTAGAGGAATTAGATTCAAATTAAAATTCCTAAATTTAAAATATATTGGCAGGCGAGTGATTCCGGTCACCCAATGTAAACGAGAAAATCTTTGATCTTGTTATGTTGCAATTATTATAACTGTAACCACTCCAAAATGATGCATATAGATTTATTTGATTTCCCATTGATGTTAAAAAAGTATCATGTTATTTGATTCTGTGTTAATGTTACTAAAGTTACTATTTTGTCATTTTAACTCTTGGATTTTTAAATGAGGAATTAATAAAGTGGATTAGCAAATTTGGTATCACTTAAAATATAATGATAATAGTTTGGACATTAAGCGTTTTAATTTAACCTAAAACATTAGGGATTGAAATTAGTTGATTCCGGTTGGAATTTTTTTTGAATTAATAAATAAGTATTAATAAATAAAGTTTGTTGTTCTGGTTGGAAATCATAATAGGTGACACTAGAATAAATTTAAAGTAAAAAAATAGTTCTTTTAAAAAAATGCCATGATGCAAAATCATCACTTTTTAAAATCAGTATGAAAATCACTAACATTCTAAAACGTAATGTACAATAAAAAAATTAAAGTGCCAAAAACTATGCTTTAAAAAAATATGTGTTATGAATAGTACCTTTTGAAAATCGGATCACTTTTTCACTATCACGTTTCAAAATTTACAATATTTAAAGTCTTGGTGATAATTTTTACACTGTAAAACACAAAATTTGCAAACTTAAAAATTATAGAGTTAATTTAAATCCATTATTTAAAAAACAACAACAAAAAAAATATTACGTGGAAATTAAATCATCATTATCAATCTATTTTTCTTAACAAAACTGAAAAAACCACTCCATCGATTAATAACGACTTTTCAAAATTACAAATATTTAAAAAATGGTTTTACAAAATATTTAATCCTAACGAATTCAAAAAACATAAAACATTTAACTTCGGACAAGTAATTGGTAATTGGTAAATTGGATGGGATAACATAGGTAAAAGAGTCCTTAGGTGGTCATATATTTTTTGTAGTTTTGGATCGCTGAAATTGACAGAAAATGGATTCATCCTCTTTTAAATCCGTTCGAAATTTTAAATATATAAAATGTAAAATTATGGAAAAAAAGAATACAACATAAATTTTAATTTAATTTTCAATTTTCCCTGAACCAAAAGGAACGAAATTGTTGACAAGTTATTTCGATTTCTCATATTTATTATCCTTTCTTTTCTTTCGGTTGTTGGAGAATTTAAATTTTATTAAATATTTTAAGCAAATTTGTATGACCTTTTTCATGTGGATTACATATTCTTTGTATTGAATGTGTACGAAGTTTATATTTGTTGAAATCTGATTTTGAATCGATATAAATTCAAGGACTATATAGATGAGTCTGGTTTTAGACTCGAAACGTCGATATAAAAAGATGAGCACTGTGGTAAATCCGAACTCTTCTCAGAGACTATATAAAAATCCGGATATAATTTTCAAAATAAATGTTATAGAAGAAGGCGTTGTAGTTGATTTTATTTTTCTTGAATTTACAATTTAGCTAAATATGAAAATGAAAAAGATAGAATTTCCAAATACATATATAAAAATAAGAATGTTGAGTTTGACTTTTAAATAGTCCAACATTTTATTTCGTACATAAAAGAGAAGAGTATGCATTTCCAAACTATTGTAAAATATGCACTTGCAAATTAAACTTGAGCTGTAGCCATTGTAACATGTTAGGTGTTTAGGTGCAATCCAAAAAATGATGTGTGCGTTAATATAAAAAATTATTATAAAACCAATTGTCTTGCAGTCAAGAAGTTAAAAAAAGGTGCGCTCTAACGTATATAATTATGGAATCAATCATCTTATGACTCAAAAAATTATCTTCAAGCTACGAATGTTCTTCAATAGGCTCCCTGGAATATACAATTTAATCTCGAGTATAATTATTGATAGTTGTCCAATAGTGCCTTTCCTAATTTTAAGACCTCAACGCAAATACATGTTAAATTTAAAGGTTTATTATGCAACCACTCACGCACATACATTTTAAATTTAAAAGTTTATTATAGAATTATGTTGGCTCTTAGTTAATGACGGTGTAGAAGGTCAATGCTTCCCGTGTGTTTGTGGCATGTGCTTAAATTTAGCAATGTGTCTGTTTACTAACACTTGCCGGGTTTTCGTGTAATGGCAATAGTGTCTCCAATAAGTGGAATCAAAGCTAGAGGTCTTGAGTTCGAAACACACTTGGCTTGCATTGGGGGAGATTGTTGGCTCCCCGTTAATAGTGGTGTAGAAGGTCAATGCTTCCCGTGTGCTTGTGGCATGTGCTTAAATCTAGTCATGTGTCTGTTCACTAAAACTTTTTGGTTTTGGTGTAATGGCAATTGTGTCTACAACAAACCAATTGTCTTCCCAATCAAGAAGGTTATCACCACTGAAAATTGTGTCTCCAACAAACCAAAACCAATTGTCTTCCCAGTCAAGAAGGTTATCACCAGCACCACTCGCAATCGTGTCTCCAACAAACCAATTGTCTTCCCAGTCAAGAAGGTTATCACCACTCGCTAACAAACCAATTGTCTTCCCAGTCAAGAAGGTTATCACCACTCGCAATCGTGTCTCCAACAAACCAATTGTCTTCTCAGTCAAAAAGGTTATCACCACCCGCTAACAAACCAATTGTCTTCCTAGTCAAGAAGGTTATCACCACTGGCAATCGTGTCTCCAAAAAACCAATTGTCTTCCCAATCAAGAAGGTTATCACCACTCGCTAACAAACCAATTGTCTTCCCAGTCAAGAAGGTTATCACCACTGGCAATCGTGTCTCCAACAAACCAATTGTCTTTCCAGTGAAGAAGGTTATCACCACTCGCTAATCGTTATTACACTGGGAATTTCCTCTAAAAATAACGTTGGAAGTTCAACACACACGTTGATTATAGATTAGTCTTCTTCCACAAAAAGAATATTATTTTTACACATTATTTCCCAGTTATTAATCTTGTTTAATAAGTTTGCTATCAAATTTAATTACTATTATTTAGAATTGTTTAACAATATAAAATAGGGAAAAGTATCTTATAGTTTTCAAGAGGATAAAGTGTTTAGAGATTTACGAGTTTTGGTCAAATGACAACTAATCAAGTAGAGATATATGGTCTTTACCAAGAGTTCTATTAACAAAAGAATAACAAGTAGATAAACTTACAATAATGCTAGTTTTTCTCCTAACTTGGTATAGAAATTTATGGAAAAAATCATTAAAAGAATAAGGAAACTTGAAGAAGATTTCTCATCCAAAATATATTTGGATGTCCTAAAAGTCTTCAAAGACAAGAATATTAAAGAGGAGCAGGTATATTAAAGAGGGGTGTAAATTGAAAGTAGGTGAATTAAAGGTTAATGACCAAATCTAGCATGCTATAATTCTTCTTGATAGATAAAGTATACTTACAAATTTTGTGCTGTAAATTCTATATTTTGTTGGCGCAAATTTGTAAGGTATTCATATATAAAACCCCTCATCACTCAAATCTATTGTCTTTAAGAAAATTAGATATATTTAATAAAAAGAAAAAACAATCAAGAAATTTTGATCAATTAATTTTAATGTTAGATCTATTTACTACTAACCAAATATAATACAAATACTCTTTTCCAAGTAAAAAATAAATAAATTATTTAACACTATTTAATTATAATTCTAAAAAATGTCATCCAAACCCATTCTAAACTTTAAGCCATATATTCGATGGGCGATGAGAAGATTATCTTAAATACAGAACAATATCAAGATCATTCACCATCCACTAACTCACATTAACTCACCTTGAATATGAACAATTACTAACTCACCTTGAATATGAACAATTTCTTTTTACATCACAAACAATCGCTTAGTTTGACGGGAAAATCTCTTTTTATATGACAAACAATCCCTTCGTTTGACCAGAAAATCTTAGAATGTAAAAGAAGCTTGATATCATTCAAAATTTAATCTCAACTGATTTGTTCATAGTTGTCTCTGAATTTAAAGTAACAGCGCCACCGTATTTAAGGCATCCAATACAAAACATCCTAAATTTTTTAAACTGCCGTTATTCTTATCCCTGGATAATACCACGAGACATGAGATTATTATGAATACAACCCTTCGGCCCATCCACCCTTCGACCTTCGGACATCGACCTTGATCCTTGATCTTTGGACTTCGACCTTGATCCTGGGCTTCCGACCTTGACCCTTCAACCTTCGGCCTTGCCTTCATCCTTGACCCTTGACCTTTGGCCCTTGATCCATGAGCCCATTGGGCCTTCTTCATCCTTCAGCCCGCCTTTGGGCCTGCCCTTAGGGGGGCGACTTTTCTTCCTTTGGAAGCGACGACGAGAAGTGGGTATGTATTTTTTTAAACGACATTCCCTGTCAACTAACCCACCATGAGAATGAACAACATTCCCTTGGTTTGGCCTCATTGGAATTGAAAGAGCTCAAGTGTGTAAAAGCTATACAAATATGCATTAAGAATGCAACCAGCATAAAGTAATATTGCATTAAGAATCCAACCAGCGGTATAAAATATTGCCCGTAGAATGAAAGATATTCTTGAAATAAGTTTTATAAATTCAAGAATTGTAGTAATAAAACTTCGTGTGATGGTCAAGATAAAGATTGATATGACATGACGTGTGATGGTCAAGATAAAGATTGATATGACATGACAGGAGATAGGATAGGAATGATAAAATAATATCACAAAGGGAGAGCCCACTAAGTCGGATTCTCGATACTTTGGACGAAAGATAGGGTGGAAAGGAGACAATAATATCACGAAACGGAAGGCTCCCCAGTCGGGTCCCTTGTATGTTGATGAAATACGTGTTTGTTGTTTCTTTGCCGGCAAAAAAATATCGAATATGACGAAGGTCTCAACCATAAGTTTTAATAATCCATAAGCTAAAATATTGCTCGTACATTGTCAGATATTCTTCATATAAATTTTATAAATTAAAGAATTTTACTTACAAAACTTCCTTGAGAATTTTACTTATAGAACTTCTTTGAGTATGAAGGCGGTCACAGCCATCAGGCTTGATCCCTAAGCTAAAATATTGCTCGTAGATTGTAAGATATTCTTGAAGTACCTTCTATAAATTCAAGAATTTTACCAATAAAAGTTCTTTTGATCCTCCTAGCAATAAAACTTCTTTTGATCCTCCTGATTGATATGACATTAGAGAAGAAAAGATAGGAATAGGAAAATAATATCGCAAAGAGAGAATCAAACTAAGGCTTCACCTCTTTTCACTGACAATAGAGTATGATAAGATTGAGTATGACGGCGGTCACAGCCCTAAGGCTTGATCCCTAAGCTAAAATATTTCTCGTAGATCGTAAGATATTTTTCAAATATATTTTATAAATTTTAAAATTTTATCAATAATTTTATTTCATCAGCATGATACTATTATTATTATCATGATCTAATTTTAAGCCGAAATTAAATTTGTTTATAAAAAAAATTAATTTTTCTTGTTTCTCATATAGATTCACTTTGAACGATTTGACTACAAAATCTAAAAAACTAAAAAAATTCCCATCTCTAACATTGATTTATTTAAATTAATAAAACTAAAGCTAAAGAGCGTGGTTCTTGTCATCATCAGGTGGCGCTGGTTTATTGGTAAGACAGCGAGTTCCTACAGCAAGCAAATGTTGGGGTAACTTGTAGAAAGGCGGTTGAAGCTGGACACGTAGTTTGACATGAGCGTAAGCCGATGGGAACCAGAGGGTCTAGTACCAAAGTCAAGCGTTGAGTGACTGTGGCTCGGAAAACTGTAAACTACAATGAGTTTGTTGGCGTTCCGATAATTCAGCATGGCAGTTTCTATAAGTTAAATTTTAAACATTATTACGCACACATTAATTAATTTAATTTACTATGTTTCTAAACATTATTATGCAGATAATAATTGATTTCATTTAATATGTTTCTATTTTCGTTGTGGGAAAGAATAATGTCATATTCAAAAGACAAGATTTTAGATGTCATTGTTCAAGATTTTATTAATTAACATAGATTTATTTATAAGTAAAGAAGTAAAGTAACAATAAATATATATTTGGTAGATCACAATGGAGGTGTCTATATAGTAAGAGGAATTTCTTGGATGGTTAAGTGGTGAGAATCCGCGTAAAAAAATTGTAAATAATTTTGCACTTACAGTTTTTGAACTATGTTTTTGATGGTGGAAATAAATTCCACACCATCAAAAACTTTTGGGGCGCTCAAAACCTTGAAATTTGATAACTATAATCTAAATTTACAAAAAGCTTTGTCAAATTTTATGGAAATCTTGCAAAAAAAACTGTATAATTAAATTAAAGAATCACAATTGCTCTTTTCAAAATAAAGTGCAAGGAAATATGCTTGGATTTTGTATTTTTATCAAAGATTAATACATTTAACAAAATAAACTAACAGAAAGACCACAATTTACAGAGCATTTTACAGAGCATTTTACAACACAGTTGTACATGGTTAAAACACTACTTTTCACTGTTATCGGGAATAGTGTCCACTCGGATGCTGCTATTCCCACTAAGATGGGTGGCTATCTTAGAAACAAACAAGTAAAGTCTA
>APFE030867983.1:185019-224758 GCA_000404065.3 Pinus taeda | reverse complement strand
ATCCAAGGGTCCTTGAACTACCATCACGTTCATGTGAATGGTTTTCCTTCTCAAAGTAATGGGCACATTTGGAAGGATCCCTAAAGGTCGACTAGTTCCTTTGTCAAAGCCTATCAGATTTCTCATTTCAGGCAAAAGCGATAGCGAACCAAGCGCTTTCCAAGCAGTTGAGGAAGTGATACTCACAGAAGCCCCTTCATCGATGATGGTACCAACCATGACCATTCTATAAGCTTGTACAATGATTCTAAATGGTACACTAGCTGGTAAATGGGGTCTGCCTAGTAGATTCCAGTCGAAGGAAACAACTATGCTGCTTGGTGGTGGGACTGAATAGACAGCCGGATATGACTCTGATGAACTTCCTTCCTACGATGAAGGAACGGGAGGACTGTGCCCAAGTTCATCGGAGTCTGTGTTGACGAAAATAATTTGAATGGTGTCGTTCTCTTTCTCTTCAGTGACAGTGTCATTTGAAGATGAACACTCTGAAGGCAAGACCGGGTCAACTGTTGTATCGACCCTTTGACTTTCAACTAGTATGGATTCAGAGGGTTCATTTTCAATGTAGATGCTTCAGCCAACCACAATGATGGGCCAGCCAGATTTTCAATTGGTGCAGGACTTGGCAAGAGTTTTTTATATCTAGGAGGAAGTCGTAGTGGTGAAACCAGATGATCATCCAAAACTCTTTTAGCCTCGTCAAGGAAGGGACAACGGTGGATGGCGTTGTTGCCTTCACACAGCTTACAAGGAAATTTGGGATTCCTTTTTTGTCCATGTGCTTCACCTTCACTAGTTGATGGTGAGCATTCAACATGATCGCCAGAGGTTGACGCCACCGGATTGTGCAAACGAGGAGACCAGTCCCTTACGATCCGAGGGATGTAGGGACAATCTAGGCGATAGTGTCTCCATTGCAAATGACATAAGGAGATTTAGGTTTCGACAATGTGGTGTGAGAATTTTCGCTAGATGATGCTTGGTTGCTCCCTTTCGATTTTGGTTCCTTTTTCTTCTTTTCCTTTTTCTCTATCTGCTTCTTCCTCTCCTCTGTTACTTGATTTTTAGCTGTATCGGCTTTATCAATCGAAGAGGAAGGAGGAGAGGGAGAATCAGATGAAGTAGAAGGTTGGGAGGAAACTCTAGTGTCGTTTAGTTATTGATTTGACTGTTAAGGAATTACGAGATTATGAATGACAGAGGTAGACAAGAGCCAGATAGGCAAACCAATTGTCAATCCTGGAAGTGACAAAGTGGCCATATGGGGTACACCAACATCTCCCCAAGAGAAGAAGGGACTAGGATTTCCTCTAATGGGAAATCCTTTGTTGGTAGACTCCATTTTCTCAAATTGAAGACCAACGAGGAATTTGTGACGTTATTCCAATTTAAAATAATTTTTTTGACGCTTTGACACAACTTGTTTTTTCAATTTTAAAGAGTCGAGATAAAACAAAAGATGACTCTAGTCGCCTTCGATTTTTATTGAGCCTGAAGTGACAAGTGCTCAGAGGACCTTTTCCATTAAGGAGTCTGAAAAGGAGCAAAATGGACTTCTCTAGAGATCTAGGGGATTACCAAAACAATCACAAAACTACAAAATACTTTTTATGATATGGCAGTCAATCTTCCCGAATGTTGTGTTCAGTGCATTGCGATTGATAGGGCAGAAAACACAGCTTCCTAAGGATAAAGGATGCAGCCTATTGTGGCCTCCCAATATATACTCGACGGTACATGGGAGTACAAGTCTAGATGTTGTGTGTTAAGTTCCAAAGCGTTGTTAGATTCATTGAATTTATTTTAAGTTGATCTTGCTTAACAATTTGCCTTTCAGGTTCACCGCGTGATGTGTATATAATTCCTAAAATGCAGTCTAAGATGATAGACAAACGTTTAATCTTCTTTCAGAAATGAAAATCCTAGCTACTAAGAAAATAAAGTTAAGAATCTTTTCTTCACAAAGGACAAAGCACACGCTAAATGCACAGTCCTAAATCAAACCAAGCTGTCGAAATGCAAATGCACATGCATGTATTTGTTTTCAACCTTCTTAATGTATGAATGATGTTAAAAAAGCTATGTGCAAATCTAAATTACTTTTAAAGTGACAGTACTCAACAAAATTCCTTTTCAAAATGAAGTGAAAGCAAGAGAGACACTTTGTGATTTTGAAATGAAAATTGCTTTTCGACACTTTAAAACTACTAACTCAAATCTTATGCAATAGCAACTGTATAATTGACTATTAAGAACAATGGGACTGTTTTCCAAAACTGAAAATGACAGCTACGAAACTTTCAAATCTAGAGATGACAGTTCGACTATGCTACTTTTTACAAAAGAGAACTGAAAATGACACACAATACATAAAAAACATTTACAGTTCTTTGCACTAAGGAGGCAGAATAATGCAAGAGAAGGGAGTTTTCACAAAAGTACATTGACTACAGACAACAAAACTCCTGAATAGGACTGAAAACAGTGAGAAACAAAAACCATAGTCTGAGGGTAAAGTTAACCCTCCCTGAACATCGCACATGTTACACAATGAAACCAGTATGCAGCGCACCTACTGCACTCAGGAAGTGCGATGCGTATAGACTACCTTGAAGGCAGTGTGCGATGGTACCGGTGTGAGACTTTAAACATGTTTTCACTCACAGTTTACAATTCAGTTCAGGTGTTTAGGCCAAGTAAGTAACGCTCAGTGTATGTAAAACACAGGGGAGATCTAAGAGGTTACTAGAGCCACCATTTAGGGCAATTAGATTGCTTGCAGATCTATTGTTTAATTCATAAACAAAACCCAGAGATAGACTGAAGTAGGATTGATCTACCTTGCATTTGTATAACAAATGCAGTTCGAAGGCTAGCTAGCTTGACTTTAGGCTCCGTCTGTAATTTTATAAAAGAAACAATGATAGATAGGCAAACAAACAATCTAGTCGCTCCCCAATGGAGTCGCCATTTTGTTATCGGGAATAGTGTCCACTCAGATGCTGCTATTCCCACTAAGATGGGTGGCTATCTTAGAAACAAACAAGTAAAGTCTACTATTGTTTTATTTTATGAAAATAGACAAGAGGAGAACCAAGGAGACCAACCTGAGTCTTGCGCTTGATTTCCTCTCCTTCTTGATAGAGCTTCATCACTTCTTCTTCGAGTGCCTAGCTTCAAAAAGAACCTGTGGAATCACATCAACATACTACTATCGAAAAAACAAAGATCTATATTCATAAATAACACCGGATCATATGTGTGTTAACCATATAAATGCATATATGAACAAGTACACAAAAATATGGAAGAAAACAGGAATAGCTTTATTAAGATGAAAAGTAGCAAGAGGATTACAACCATATGTTCTGACCCAACATCATCCTCCAGCTAGGAAGCCCTTCTTCACCCCAAGCAAAGATTAGATCACCCAACACTATGAATGTACACCAGAAAACCAACAACACTTCTCTATAAGATACAAAATTCCAGCCCCTAGATCTCTGTGATGAGGGATCCTTATATAGATGATTACAGAGAGGTGAGTCATCTTCTGGGATCTTGATTACTGTCCTCTCTCTGATAGTTCCTACTTCCACTTAGAGAATGATGATCTCTTACTCATCCTTGGTCGAAAACAAAGAGGCAAGTGTTAGAGGGGAAGCTTCAAGAAGATTCCATGATCTTCCACCTCGCATTTTGGTCCCTGCCATTTGTCCATTCCCAACCATCACACCCTACAGAGGAGCAATTTATTATGCATCACACCTTGTACATTGGGAAGGTGATATGCATCGCACCCTTTGCATTGAGCTTTCAGTATGGTCCTGTTTTGACCATTTATGAGCAGTTTTCAGTGGAGAACTTCTTAGAGATGATGTAATCAGCTGACCTTTTTCCTTTATGTAGTGAAGCAACACTTTTAGGGACTTAGGAGCCCTCATTTTATGGACATTTTATGATTGGGGTTGAAGTGCCCAAAAATGTCTATAACACTCACGTTACTTTTTTCTTACACACAATTAAAGATCTCTCTTCTTGTCGAGCACACTTACCTTTTCTTTCTATGTCACCACATAAAAATAATAAATTATTTAATGAAACATAAACTTTCCCTCAAATTGCGCAGTGCACTATGCCAGTGCATGGTACAATCCAACATTTAATAACTATTTCATGGATGCATTAACATTTTCATGCCTCTAATTTACAATTGCTGGCTTCTCGTTGCGGACGTCTCATTGTCTTGCACAGATGAGAAATTTGTACACAAGTTAAAAATTTATTTGTTTATTCTTTTAGTATGAAGATAAATTTGCAGTTTCGATTTGCTTGTACTTTTCAATATGGTTTACTCAAAATATGCACACTCAAAATATTTAATTTTGGTAGTTGGGATTATTTCCAACCTTCTTTTTTAATCACAATTATTGATATTCACAATGTCCAAAAAATTTCTAAGATGAATAAAACTTTCTTTTGCTAATGTTTTGGTGAAGATGTCGGCATATCAATGTTCCAAAATAATTTCTCCATTATCTATCAACTCCCCGTTGAAATGATACTATGTGTCAATGTGCTTACTTCTTTTGTGAAAAACAATTTTTTTGGGTAAAGCAATCGCAGAATTGTTGTCATAATTAAAAAAAATGATATTTTTTTCTCAAGTCTTTCAACGTTTTTTCATCTAATTTACTTAACAAGCTACCCACATTTTTTTTGTTTATTTTTTCTCATGCCAAAAGTCTTTCAACAACATTCTTTTCATCCCATTTACTTAACAAGGTTGCTGCAACAGATTCAACTTCATTTGTGGAAAGAGAAACAATTGGTAATTTTTCGGAAGACCATGAAATGACTTCCGAACCCAAATGAAAAACATAGTCTGATGTGCTCTTCTTATCATCTACATTGCTCTTCTTATCATCTACACTCTCTTCCCAATCATTGGTAGTATATCCAACTAGCCTAAAATCAATTGTTGTGCTATACAAAATTCCATATTTGTTCGTTTCATTAAAATGTTGAAAAATATTAGTTGTGGTCACTATTTTCATTGGCGAAAACAAAAAAGAAATGAATTATTTTCCGGCTATCCAAATAAGCCTCATATGAAAAAGTCATCCCCACCACTTTAAGGGGTTTGACCCCAACGTCAAAACCATCCTCTTTGACTCCATATATATTGACATTCATTGACCTCATTTGGTATTAGATAACTCACTCATTCAACAAATCACAAGGAGATATGTTCACACATGCAAAGAAGAAGAAGAAGAGGAAGAAGAATGATTTCTACATTAACCATCTCGTTTGACTTATGTTGACCAGTATTGAATTGATTCATTTCTCTCTTGTTTGACTGAGCTATTAATTAAGGTTTGGAAGCCGAAGTTTCTATGCTTTGTTGACTGTACATTGGGTGAAGATTTGTCATTGTTTCTGGGTCATTGACGAAGAGTTTATCATAGGTCAACTACTGAAGTTTGACCAAAATTTTGATTGTTGGATTATAGGCTTAATTCTAGGCCCTTGATGAGTAGCCTCAAGCCGAAATTCGGCACTCCTATTTAGAATTTGACTGTGAGAAGTTCGTTGTTTTTTTCTCTCTTTTGACCCATTTGACTTGGCAATTGTTGAGGTCAAAGATTGGAATTTCTACTGGAATACTCTGATGTACGTTTTGATGAATTGAACTCTCTCTCATAAGGAATGATTGCAAAGTTTTCCCCCTTTGGGTGTTTTCTCCTAAGAATATTTGGTGCCTCTTGTTTCATTGTCTTATTATGATCTCTATCACTCTACTGAAGTTAATGGTTGAAATTTTCAAGTGTAACTGCTTAATTATTAGAATTCTCTAAAGAAGTCAAATTGTATCATTGGAATTAGTTATTAGTTTGAAAATTGCTCGTCTTCTTTACTACTAGAAAATCAACATGGTATTAAAGCTTTGGTGAAGGAAAAGAGCATTGCAATCAGCTTGAAGAGAATTGAGAGCACCTTAAAGAGCATTGGCATCCTACATCTTTTGTCTTTATTTGTCATATTAATAATGAATCCCTTGATGAAGGTAGAAAACAAGCTTGAGGTAGCTACAAACTTCAGAGCATGGAAGGCTAGAATTGACCTTGTTCTTGGAAGGAATAAGGTCTTGCATATTGTGAAAGGAAAAGTTACTAAATCCTTTGTTCAATCAGGTAGACAAATTCCAGGAAGATGACATCATTTCCATGAGCATCATTGTGGAATTTGTTAGAGTTAATATGATTCCTTATATTGTGGATCTTAAATATTCCGTGGAAATGTATGATGCTCTCACTAGATTATACACCATCAACAACATTAGTCTACAAGTCTAAGGAATCAAATTCCTAATACAAAGATGAAAAATAATGATACAATGACATCATACTTTATAAGGATCTATCAATTGATATATGAACTCAAGGTTATTGATGAAAGTGTACCTAATAAGGAACTTGTACCTATAACACTCAATGGTCTACCTAACTGTTTGGATTCTTTTGCATCGAGCATCAGTGGCAGAGAAATAACACCTCCCTTTGATAAGATATGGGATGTTTTCATTCAAAAAAAGTTAGGCTTATGTTAAATAACAAGATTCCAATTCCAAGTGAAGATTCTCAAGCTTTTACACCCCACTCAAAGAGTAGCAAGGGAAGAAAAAATATTGGAATATTTAAAAGAAGTACAAATAGACATTAGAGAATTTTTGAGGTCTAAAATGGGCTTCCTAATGAATATTATAAAATAATAATGGAAATAATAAAATAAGAGTAGATTACCTCATCAAATTTTGGAGGGAGAAAAGAAGAAAACATTTTCAATTCGTATTTTCAACTTATCTCCCTACGATTTTACTCAAATTTCTAGAGGGAGTACTCGTCAGATGCGAAATTTAATTTTTCATCCAAAGAGTACCCATGTTGTATACTTTCGATGGACCCCGTTACACGAAACAAATGTGAAATACATGAAAAAACATGACTACAATCACGTTTTTCATGTATTTCACATTTTTTGTGTAGTAGGGTCCATCAAAAATATGAAAGATTGGCACTCCTTGGATGTAAAATTAATTTTTTCATCTGACTAGTTTTATCACTCGAAATTTGAGTAAAATTGTAGGGAGATAAGTTGAAAATAAAATTTATATCTATATCTATATATATTATATATAATAATATATATTATATAATATATATATATATATATATATTATATATCTTTTCACCTTTTTACTCCAAAGTGGTGAATCATCTCCCATGGTTGACCTCATCATATTGAATCCCATTCATTCTAATAAGATTTAATTTTTGTTTTTACAATCTTCGTTTTGAGGCCAATCTTTTACCTCAAAATTCCTTTAATGAGAACTTCTTCTTGACTTACTCCAAGATCTTTTCTAGGAAGAGGACTTGCTCCACAAAGAAGACCTCCTCCTCCCTCTCAAGAAATTAGGGACATGTCAATTGTGTATTGTTTTCTTTGACAAGAATATGGTCACTATCAAAATAGGTGTCATCAAAGGAATGATGATTGGAAAAGGAAAGGAAAGGGAGATGCCTTTGCGACTGATCTTAATGAACCTTCATTCAAGGGGAGGCCTAGCAATAAGTATTTTGATAATGATGAATATTCATTTCATTATGATTTCACATAGTTTCTTACAAGTCATGATGAAATTTAGTTGATGGACATTGGTAATTCTAGGCACATGGCTAGAAGTCATCGTAATTTCATTGAATTGGTTGAGAAGAAAAATATATCAAAAGGTAGAGCTAAGAGACAATGACAAGTACCAAGTCAAGAGCATTGGTACACTATCCTTCCAATTGGAATGAAGAGGTAATGTATCTATTAACCATATTTTATATGTCCCTAGTTTGAGGAAGAATTTACTATCCATTTCATCTCTTGAAGACATAGCGTATAATAGAATTTCCTTCTTTGATGGTCAAGTTCTAGTATGGAAGAAATAGTCATCCATTTAATCTACCAAGGTCATTGGTGTATGAATAAGAAGTCTATGTTGTCTCCTTGGTCACTCAATTCAAGCATTGACACACAACACCTTTGATCTTTGTGAACTATGGAATTTAAGGTACGCTCGGGTTCATTATAAAGCTTTAAATAATGAATAATTTTATTAAAGGTCTACCTAAAATCGATATTGAACATGATGGAGTTTGCAAGGGACATGCTCTTCGGGAAAATTTCAAAGGAATATTTACTCGTAGTGATAATAGATCTAAAGGGATCTTGGATCTTGTACATTCTAATGTTTTTGGATCAATGTTGAACAAATCCTTGCGTGATCATTTTTACTATGTAACTTTCATTGATGATTACTTTCGTAAAACATGTATTTATTTCTTGAAATCCAAGGATGACGTGTTTGAAAAAATTGGGAATTCAAGGCACATGTTGAAAATTCTACAGCAATAAGGATGAAGAAATTAAGAGGTGACAATGGAGGAAAATACATATCTAAAGAGATCATTTCCTTTCGCAAGGATGCTAGAATTAAGAGGGAGTTGACAGTTCCCTACTATCCTCAACAAAATAGAATTGTCGAAAGGAAGAAAATAACTATTAGGGAAGCTACCAAAGCCAATCTTAATAATCAAGAGTTTCCAATGTTTCTATGGGGATAAGCTTCAAACATGGTTGTCTATGTTCAAAATAGATGTCCACACCAAATATTGGAATAAAATACTCATGTAGAAGTATTCACAAGTGAAACCCACTGTTGAACATTTGAGAATTTAGGGTTATCTTGTTTATGTTCATGTGCCCAAGGTGAAGAGAACAAAATTGGAACCTTCCAAGAAGAAGGGAACTTTTGTTAGCTAAATTGAAAATTCAAAATCTTTTAAAGTCTATGTACCAGGACAATGATCAATTGAAACTTGGAGGGATGCCATTTTTTATGAGGATGTTGATTTTTGGAAGTCTAAGATATCCAACTTGGACTCTGATGATGAGATGTAGGTGGATCCTAATAATTTGGAATTGAAACCGAAAGAGCTTGAACCTATGGAATAAGATCATCCTGAACAGTTACATGAACTACATGAATTTGTTGAGTCTCCAAGATTCATTGTACTTGAGGCAAGAGAAAAACCAACTTGGATTGGAAAACCCTTAAAATAACTAGAAAGACATGCAACACCTCCTGGCACCGCCATAAAAAGAAATACGTCAAAGAAGTATTTATGCTATGCAACATTGATGTTTTATACCATTGAATATGATCCATCCACCTATGAATAGGTAGTCGAACATCAAGTTTGGAGAGATGCTATGATTGAAGAGTACCACTAAATATTGAAGAATGATGTATGGGAAATCATGCCAAGACCCACAAGAAATTTTTTTTTGTATTCCAAATGGATCTATAAAATCAAGCATGCAGTTGGTGGAAGCATTGAGAAGTATAATGAAATATGTGTGGCCCATGGATTCTCCCATAAAGAGGGAGAATATTATGAAGAAAAATTTTCTCCTATTTCCAGGTACTCTTCTATTAGATCTATTATTGCTCTTGCTTCTATTACAAGATGGAAATTGCATGAAATGGATGTTAAGACTTCTTTTCTTAATTGATTCATTGAAGAATAAGTATATATTCAACATCCTCAAGGTTGTGAGATTCATAATAGAGAGACACATGTTTGTAAATTGAAAAAATTCTTGAATGGCCTTAAGCATGGTCCTGATACATGGTAATCTTGTATTGATAGCTATTTGTAGAGTCTTGGTTTCAAAAAGAGTGATGTTGATCCAAATGTGTACATCAAAGTTGTTTAACGTGAGTGCTTGATTTAGTTGTTGTATGTAGATGATTTATTTATGATATGGGATGATAATGTCATTATCTAGTATAAAAGGGAGCTAATTTCCAAATTTGAGATAAAGGATCTAGGTCTTATGCACTACTATTAGGGATTGGAAATATGGAAAAGGCCTAGTGAAATATTTTTTCGGCAAGGAAAGTACATTATTAAGATCCTTTAAAAAAATTCCATGATGGATTGAAAATCCATAGACACTCCAATGGTGGAAAATTTGAAGAAGATGTGATATTGTGATCTGATCTAGTTGATCCATCTATATATCATAAATTGATTGGCTCATTGAAATATCTAGTTAACACCAAACCTAACGTATGCTATGTTATCAACATGTTGAGCCAATTCTTTGTTGAGCCCCGTCATCTAGATTGGATTGCAGTGAAACATATATTAAGATATCTACATGGCACCACTGACTATGGTATGAGATGTGTCTAATGGAGAATGACAAGTACATGGTTTTACAAATGTTGATTGGGTTGGATGAATTGAAGATAGAAATAACACTTATAGTTTCGGTTTTAGCTTGTGCTATGCTATAATATCATGGTCAAGTAAGAAGCATAATTATGTTGCTCTTAGTATGGTTGAAGATGAGTATATAGCTACATATTCAACATGTTGCAAAGAAATTTTGTTTCAACATCTATTTGTTGGTCTTTTTGATCAATTTTTGGAATCAACTGTTGTATATTGTGACAATCCAAGTCGTGTAAATATTTCTAAGAAAATAATTTTTCATGATAGGTTGAAACACATTGAGACCAAGTATCATCATATCCATAATATTGTTAAGAGAGGAGTTGTGAGGCTTGAATACACTCCTATTGATGATCAAGTTGTTGATGTTTTGAAAAATCCACTGTACAAGATGAAGTTTGTTTATTTCAAGGAAATGCTTAGGGTGGCTAAGAATATTTCTCTTGGAGAGAGGGAGCATTCATTGTATAGCATCATGAGACTGAAAATCTTCCTTTGGTGTAGCTAAGAGGCCATGGATTATGGTCAGGAAGATTGTCTTGGTTGCTCCATTGGGTCATTGAGATTGACAAAGAAACTAATATGGCTGGGGAGTTTGGTTTTGAGGCTTGGAGTGACCCCTTAAGTCATTTTTTTTAACTAAGAGACAAGTTGGTTTGTTCAGGGACACTGATTTTGAGTTCTCTTCCTCGAGTCATTGTGTTTCACTAAGGGACCAAGTGGACTTGTTCAAGTAGATTGATTTTTTGTACTCTCTCGGTCTTCGAGCTTGACTGAGAAACCATTTCATATGGTTGGAGAGTTTAGCCTCAACATGATTGATCCCATAGTCAAATAGGTTCTAACCTTGATACCAATGGTTCTGTCTTGTGGGATGAGTATAATGCTATGTATCTTTCCTTATGATGATACTTGTACATGTGATCTCTCCACTAGGTCATTATTGAGATACCAATGGATGGGTTGGGGATATTGATCTGAAGAGAGAATGAAAAATACCTCTTTGGCTAAGAGCAAGTTTTGAAAAGTAGTATCTGGAATCAGTATATTCATTGGAGAAAACATAAAAGAAATTAATTATGTTCTAGTTATCCAAGTCAACCTCAAATGGACAAGTTGGCCCCACCACTTGAAGGGGTTTGGCCCCAAGGTGAAAACCCTGCTCTTGAGTCATATATATTGTCATTCATTGTCCTCATGTTGTATCACATCACTCACTCATTTGACCAATCACTAGGATATCTATTCAAATGTGTAAAGAACACAAAAAGGATAAATGTTAGAAAATTATATATGACAAAACAATGGAACACATAAAATATTGAAGAAATATAAACACAGAAAATGCATAAAACAAGAGAGACACAGATATACATGGTTCACCAAGTTTGGGTTACATCCATGGAGAAACAACCAGTCCTTCCTTTTATATCATCCAAAAAACTAAAGAGATACAACCTACATCAGATCTGCTACAATTCCCTGTTCACTCTCAATCTACTTTCTCTTCCTCACTTAGATTATAGATATACATAGACATAATACAAGTCCCTAATATATAGCTAGGGGTTACCTCCTAGAGAAAAATACCCTCAATTAAACATAACTTATACTATCATATCTCCACCTAATGAATGACCCAGATTGACTACAAAATTACAACATTTTAGAAGGCAATTTTACATCTATTTTAAGCTCTGGGGCCACTATCCCTGATCCCCCTACCGGGGGGGACTCCCAAAGGTCACAACCCCCCCCCCCTGGACCCCCCCATTGGCTTGTTGGGGCTTAAGCCAAGTTCAAAAGAGTTATTAGCCAGAAAAAGCCCACAGCTACCAACCATTTCGGCAATAGTTCACGAAGCGCAGACTAGGGTGTCACCCGAGATAGCGAGGGAGGGTGCTGGAACCAGGTTTCCATACACTTGGGATGTCTTGATGTGGTCTGGAGAGGTCACACACTGGTGACACCACTCTACTTCTACGTAGATCTGGAACAAGGCAAATCCTTACTTACTGCTTATTAATACGAAGTTTGTTACATATCATATCTCCTTCTTACAGTCTTTAAGCAAACATTTAATAGAGATAATCAAAGTGTGCACCCAAAAATGTTATAGGTTTGCATAAGTTGAGAACATAAGCATAACAACATAGATCAAACAAAGATATCAACTAGAAATTAACCAGATCCACAATATTCTAGAATCAACACAGTATTTTAGAATCAACTTATCTTTATTCTACACTTTCGCTAATACAACCAGATGTGCCATGTGCACTCAGCTGTAGGGGTATGTGCACACATCTATAGACTCTACTAGGCCTCTGCACACACAGCTGCGAAGCCTCTATCTATCTACCAACACCCTTGACTTAGACTTATATATGCTTCAAGAGTTCTCTCTCCATAAACCCATTACATTTGAGATCCAAAACTACATACCAAAAAATGACCTCTAATCATAGAGCCTTGCTCTATTTATACATTCCCATGGTCCGTGGACCATGGGTAGCCAAATCACTTGTTATTATTTTACCTTATTTTGGGTGGACAATCATTTGACTTGACTTCTTACAGTTCTTGCTCCACACATTTCACGGAGTCTTTACCATACTCTTTACCCAAAATTGTGGGCTTTGAGCCCCAAAAATATTGTGTGGGGCTGATGCTACCCAACAGTCCCCCAACACAATCATCATGACTTGTCTCTAGTCACTTAGCTATTGTGATAATCTTCGCATGGAGGTCAATCAGAAACTTTTGTGCTTCGCTAGTACTTGTTGCAAACTCTTCCACCATCCAGTATACTTGTTCGACACGAGCCACTGAAACATTAGTCACTATTTCAGCTACTTCACCGAGTGCATATTCTACCTACATGTGGACCACCTTGCACTCGATGGCAGTGGAAACTGCAAATGCCTCATCAAGCCAAGGTTGGAGATGTTCTTTAATCACTGCTTCCTTCTGTCTGGAAGCATCAACTTTTATCTTTAGGGCCTGGGCCTCCCTTGGCTCAGCCGAGTGATGCATAATAGCAACCATCTACATAGTTCCTCTAACATTATCACAAGCTTGGTGGAGCTCCCTTGCCTTTGTTTCCAGTCGTTGTAAGGTTGGATCTTCTTGGAGTGAAGTGAGCGTAATAAGTGACTGATCCAACAAGTCAGCGCACTCCTTCATGGCACATGTGATTGTTTCCTGCCCAGATTAATGATGCCTCTACGTCGCTCAATTATTTCTGGTGGCATTGGAGGCTATACTTGCAGTTTCAGCTCTGCGATCTGTAAGTTGAGATCCACCTGAATCCTCGCGGCCTCGTCCTTTGCTTCACGGTACCCACTAGTCAGCTTGTGGATTCCTATTCCAGTAGGTAACTCGGTTGCAATATTCAACTCAGGTGCACGTGAACATGCTTCCCCTACAAGTTGCTCAAACTGTTGACTGTTTGCGATGACTTCGTCCCATTGGAGACTCAACTATTCTATATTAATTCTCTGTTCACTGAGTACCTATTCTGTTCATCCTTCCCTAGCACCAAGCTCCATTGTTGCATTGTGATGGAGCTGGTAGAAGCTTGTGCATGGGAGGGTAGCCAAATTTAATCCAAGCCCCATAAGCCAGCCCACCACATCTCTCTCTGCCACATTTTCTATTATCAATGCTCTTGCTGGCATCGCAATAGTATTATCCATTTGGGCCTTTAGCAGCTGCTCAATGGCTGTCATACCCATAAGCTTACGAGGAGTGGTGGTTCCCAGTTGTGATGCCTATTTCCTAAGTTCCTATATCTGCATGCGGAGTGCCCCCAATACAATCTGTTGATCCAGCATGGCCTCATTGATTGCTTCTCGAGTGACTTTGTGAACTATGTCCCCTATGTAACCTAGGTAATCCTTGGTCAATGTGGTCAGTTCTCCATCCCATTTAGACACCTTCGCCTTCTTCTGTGGCTTTCTCCATTATGTTGACGATGGTTGTTTTGAGGGTGCACCCATGGTCATTGATAATATTCCTTCTATCCCTATATCTTTGGTCATCTCTATGGTCACCTTCGAACCGCTTTCGTCCTTTTTTGTTGCAGCCCATCATGGTGGTGCCTTGTCTGTCAAAGTTTGTGGTGCCTCTCGGGCCGCCTGAACCTTTGGAGTGTGTTGTTCATTCTCCTTCTGCACTGTTGCATGCTTAGCTTCAACCCTCTATTTTTGGATAGTGGCCTCATCGTGCCCCACCACTTCTAGTCTGTTCCATTCCAGTGGCTAGGTATCCAAAACTGCATCAATAGCTTCATCATTTACAATGAAAGGAAGTGTGGTCCATGTCTGGTCGGGGTCCTTACGCACCTAGATGTAGACAAAGTGCATGTCTTCTTTAAACTCAGCAATGTGCTTCACACTTTCATATATTTTGCTCGACAGACGAGGTTGCTAGGTGATCCATTGTCAGACGTTTGCATCCACCAGTAGCCAGATAATCTTAATGCCCTAGATTTTTCCAGCATCCTTGGTCACCCAGAGTGACACATATTTGGTGGCTTCTAGCCAATCCTGGTCCAAACAGGGAAACTAACTATCTTTAGGTAATTCATTGGTAACCACCACGATGGAAAATAGTAGCCATGCATAGTGGAAAGTCTTTCACTCCTCTTGGACCTCCCTACAGTTGGTCAAAAATTCGTCACAGAGGAACTACACTTAATTGAACCATTCCCCTGTTGCGCATTTCTCAGCTAGCGTGATGACTATTGTTGGAGCCTTGTTGTTGTGGCATTTCTGCATCACTTTCCTTGCCAGCAACTAGGTAGTAACATAGACCACTTTGTTCAAAATACTGTCAATAGTATACCCTCGCTGCCTTTTCTCCAGCTTGTATTTCTTTTTGAGGGTTTCTGTCATTGTCACATCACCACTCTTATCAATGATTTCCCTGGGGTCTCTTCCTTCACACAGGAGCTCTGAGATCCTATGAATGAGTTATGCCATGATGTGGATGGGTTTATCTATACATAAGTATCCATCGTGTACCAGACAGAGTAGCTGTCTGATGACCAATATTGTAATAGGGGGCCGAGAAAGTGGGGAATGGACAAGAGACAGAGCAACCTAGATTCCTCCACCTTTCATAGCCATTCCTTTGGCTAAAGTGTCATAACCGTCCCTTCCACACTTTGCTCTATCAGTTCACTAGTCACCAAATGGAGATTTTTTTCTATATCTGTAAGGTTCCAGTCTTCAAATTTCATCGTCACAATATGGCTCGTCACCATGCCTTCAAGCGGAACCCCTTCTGGAAGAGACAGAGTGATGAGTATGTTGTCAACATCATCAAGATTTGTAGGGAACTTAGCCTTCGCATTGCTTAGAAGAACATACTTGGGTCATCGAACTAGCTGGATATCTACTCTACCTTCCTTGTATGGGTCTATTTCTTTGACATAAGTTGGAGGTCCCTCTTCCTCCTCGTCACTTTCAATTGTAACAGCTTTGGCCTTTTCTTCCATTGTGAGCATGCTAAATCATATATGTCACAGCGACCTACTTATTGGTCCTGGTATCTAGGGTTGCTTCTTGGTCTATGGCATCTTGGGTGATTTAGGGATTTCAGCTACCTGTGGTGTAGGATTCTGTGGAACCTCCTTTGTGGTTATCGACCTGAGGAATGCCTCTCATAGTTCCTTTAGCATTGCTTGAAACCATGGGCTTTCTTCCATTGGTGTGTCATCCATCTTGCTCCTCTCGGCTTGAACCCAGGGTGTCCTAATTTTTGAATGATTAGGCTTTGTTGTGTGCCCTTTCCCTTACTTGTTATATACGATTTCAAATTCAAATTTAGCCTTTTGCCCTATTCATGGCTCATTAGTACAATCTTGGCAGTTACCACTATGCCTTAATTTCCTGCCACCCACTCCTCGGTGTCTTAAATGTGCCATCTTATCATGAACGATAACTACAACTATTGCCTTCCATCCCCCCCTCGTGGCAGCACAGCCCCTGGTACGTAGATGTGTTCTATGTGATTGATTGGCCTTGCATGCCACGGCCAAATCATGCAGCATTCCTACAGTCTGTTATATAGTCCCACGGTCTCTTTCAACTACGTGGAGCGCTAAGACTAGGCCTCCTACAGATAGTCAAGTGGTCACACCCTTCGTGCGAGCCTTCCTTTTCCCTACTAGCTCGAGTTGTGGGCGCCCTTTGCATTCCTTTGAGTCTAATAACATATTACGGTCTATGTTATCTTGTGCCCTAGGGTGTAGTTGCAACCATGATAATAGGGTCACGGCTTGTGCTAGTAGTGTAGGAGGACCAGCCAGGTCTGGTTCCCTTAGTGGCTCTTTCACGCGTCCCATTTGTATGACTCCAGATTTTATTTTGGCAATTTCCTCATCCAACGTTGCACTTTTCCTCCTTAGCCTAATCCCCGCTTCCTCTAGCTCATGAAGCCCCATGTTTCCATGCTGAATGGCTTCACATGACCCCTGGATCCCTTTGTCCAAGTCTTCTTGTTCAGGTTGAACTGCAGGGGCAGCAGCTGGGGAAATTCTTCTCGGTCCCTTGATTCCAGTACATTTATTCATGGGTAGAGTTCTTGTGACACACCTTGCTTGGTTTATGGTATTCTTTACCTAGCAAACCCTTGTGATGCATAGACATTGTTGGGTCAATGGTTACACCTTGTTCCATTGTGGGCTCCATTGTAGATGGGTACTGGTGTTGCTATGCATTGGCTACCCTAGTAGCCACAGAAGTCATCTTACCCGTAACTACCTTCTACGTCATGCTCACTCCACCACGTTTTCCTACGATGTACTGGTGTGCATAGTGCTTCTTTTGCTGCACTATGTTGCTCCTGCTCTATGATTGAAGTACCGGGGTTGACAAACTGCTCCTTATTTGTTGCGTCCTTATCCACTGGTCGTCATCTTACTTCAGTGGTTACATGTCACAATGATCTAATCGTCATCTTACAGTTGATTGTTTTGACTTCCTCCAACCTGTTCTACCATCTTTCAATTTCCTCATCTGAATTTGATGTGTAGGAACTATCACACTCCCATGAGATTCCTTCGTCCACTAAGGGATTCCCCCAATATTCATCTTATGGTGTTATCTGGTAGATGCAGTCTAGTTCATTGTCACTATCTTCATCACACACCAGCTCAGTGTAGCACACTCCTTCAGCTGGGTCTAGTGGAGTTATGACATGAAGTGACTTTTTCTCAAATATCATTTTATGTCCTTTTAAGTTGATAACCCCATTCTTGTCTGTGGCCCAATCTATTCCAGCAATCTTGGGTATGGATGTTGTCATCAACAAATTCTATTACCTCAAAGTCGGTCTGTGTACATAGTCCTTCAATGTCCATTGTCACCCATTGTAGTCATCCCATGGGTAAGATATTTTGTTGATTGGCCATCCTTAGTTGGATAGGAGACCACTGTAATGCGTGCCTACCCATGCGTTCCCACATTTTCTTAGGTAAGACATTCGCGTCTGACCCTAGATCCAAAATGACCTGGTCTATCTCGTATTCACCAATTTGTGCCATCATTCGCATCTCCCGCCTTGTGCACAAAGCATGTTTCCCCAGTTTCCAGACTATGCACGGATCTCCTGATCCTACACACGTAGTGATCAACTCTTGCAGTCCTTTAACTTCTCTATTGTCGTGTAGCAACTTCATACATGTCTCTAGAAAGGTGGTAAGCATAGAGGGATCCATTCTCGGCTCAACTTGATCCTTATTACCTGGTGTAGAGACTTTCATGAAGCTCTTCAGAGCTTCTTTAGACATCCCTCTCACATTTTCTATTTCCAAGTGAGGTTCCCCTGTAGGAGCATCACAACCCTTCCCATTGTCTCCAATCTATTTCCTCACATCTCCTCCTATGGTTGCACCACTCCTTAGTACCATATTAATGCTGGAATCCTCTTCGCAGGGTTTTGACCTCATCATTTGGAAATTTTGAGTTAGGGTAGGCTACAATACCCCGTTCTCACACATCTGGGTAATAAGTGTTAGATAGTCCACCATTTCATGGTCAAACTACTCATAATATGGACACGATATCCTCGTTGGATTAGTACAGTTGTGAGCGTAGTGCCCCAACCCTCCATAGTTATAACATATTAGCTATTTGTACCCTTGCCCGTGCCCCATTCCTCTTCCTTGCCCATGTCCTTGAAATCCCCTACATGGCACGATGGCTTCAGTCTGCATTGGATAGGCTGGGGTCCTTTCCATCATTAAGTCATAACTTCGATACGTTCGCTCGTCGTGACCCACTGATTTACAAAAGTTGTAATAGAGCTACTGTGGGGTCTGGGTATACTTCTGCAATAGGTGGTAGTTGTCTGTTGTGTGCTTTCCGCCTACTTAACAAATGGCACACCACAACGTGGGTGTTGTACTTGGCCCTGCTTCTACCTCCAGCTTTAATGGCATCGAGCGCCCTCCTGCCAGATAATTTGCAAAGATAGGGCAGTGGTCCTTATTTTGTCCTTGACTTTTGCATTTAATGCACCCTAACTCTGTACACACCTCTATTCAGGGTGCCCTTTCTCACTTCAAGCTTTGCATTTTTTAGCACAGGTTTCGTAGTTGCACATGGATTTATTAAATTCCCAATCCCCAAATCCTGTATTGTGGTTTCGTGCAACCTCATTGTAGTCTCTAATGCTTCAGCTTGGGTTGAGATCTTTTGTTGTGATAGCGTCATCCTTAGATGTGGTGTCAAAGATGCCACAAACCACATGCAATGCTACACATCTATCAATTTCACGTTAGCCTCGTGGATTGTGCTTTTCAATCTCTAATCCAAATCCCAAGGGGTTTCACCAAGTAACATCGTGATTTGCTTGAACCTAATCACTGACTGCATTTCTGATTTAGGTTGACTAAATTCCTTATTCAATGCATCCTAGATCACCGCTGTTGCAGCATTCGGGTGATCACTCAAGTACTTTATATACCATGTCAATGCACAGTCTTGCAGCGTGCTAACTAGAGAAGCCTTCTTGATGTTCTCATTTGTTACTCCTTGGGCTTCCCACACAGCCTTTACCACGAACCATAACTGTTATGGTTCCCCATTTCCTATGCCCTTAAGTACTGGCAACTCGATCACACCTGCCATCCCAACTATCGGTGGTGACGGTGGGGTATGTGAAGAAGGGTTTGATGCAGGTGAAGTAGGTGGTGGCATGGATGGTGGTGGTATCAGTGGAATGTGCTGATTTATTAGTTGGGATACACTTCTTGGAGAGAACCTTGTGAGTTCCTCCTTGCTTTCTCGCGAAATAGAAATCAGAGGACTGTTCTCTAGTCCTTAAATTCCTCGGTAGCCTCTTTGCTCCGCGTTATGCCAAACATTAATGACTGTGCATAATCTATTTTTCACACTAGCATTTTAATCCAAGTATTCAATGATTTGATATACTTACCCTATGGTCCTTGGAGAAAGCACCTTTCTGCTTCACTATAACACATAGTTGTGTATATCATGAACTCAATGATAAAGCCTCCTATTACCTGATCCAACTAGTGATCCACTATGCGTGTGAGTTTATCTTCAAATGCTTCTAGCTTGCACTCCAATTCTGGAGTACACACAATGGGTTGATCTAGTCTGCACCTTCCCACACTGTCAGTTAGCCTCGTGATCCACTTGTACAACTCTATCGATAATGCCACAAAGAATATCTCATGGATCTTTGTGTATATATAATGATCCAACCACCTCTCTTTTGATACCGACAGATTTTTGTTTTCTTGAACCACAAAATTCTGAAGCTTCCAATCCAACAAATCTTCAAGCTCTTTCTTTGAAGGGTTTTAGTGTCCCAACATCATAAATCCCTTAGGCAGATCTCGGTCCTAGTAAAAGAACCATTTGTTGAATTGTTGGGGCCTGACCCAGGTTCGGAAGAGTTATTAGCCAAACAAATCCCACAGCTATCAGCTCTTTCGGCAACAGTCCGTGGAGCGCAAACTGAGGTCTCACCCGATGTAGCAGGGGAGGGTACTGGAACCTGGTTTCCACAACCTTGGGATGTCTTTATGTGGTCTAGAGAGGTCGTGCACTAGTCACGCCACCCTACTTCTCCGTAAATCTGGAACAAGGAAAATCCTTAACACTTATTAATACTGAATTTGTTATAGATCAGTTCTACTTCTCACAACCTTTAAGAAAACATTTAATAGAGATAATCAAAGCATGCACCCAGAAATGTTATAGATTTTCACAAACTCAGAACATAAGCATAAGTGCACAGATCATACAGAGATATCAACCAGAAATTGACTAGATCCACAATATTCCTGAATCAACACAGTATTTTAGAATCAACTTATCTTTATTCAACTCTTCCACTGATACAACTAGATCGGACCTGCGCACTCAGGTGCAAGTGTCTGCGCACACAGTTGTGGAATATATGAGGCCTTTGTGCACACAGCTAAAGAGCCTCTATCTATCTACCAAAACCCTTGACTCAGACTTGCAGATGCTTCAAGACTTCTCTCTTCATAAACCCATTACATTTGAGATCCAAAACTACATACCAAAAACTAACTTCTAACCATAGAGCCTTGCTCTATTTATACATTCCCATGGTCTGCGGACCATGGGCAAGCCAACTTACTTCTTATTATTTTACTTTATTTCTGGCATACAACCCTTTGAATTGACTTATTACAGTTTGTGCTCCGTGCACTTCACAGAGTCTTTACCATGCTGTTTGCCCAAAATTGTGGGCTTTGAGCCCCAAAACTATTACGCGGGGCCCCAACAATAAATTTTTGCATTGGCCAACTCATTTGACTTGTGTTGACTAGCATTGAAAATTTGTTTCTCTCTTAATTGACTAGGTTATTGACTGAGAGTTGACTCAAGGTCAACTGCTAAAGATTGACTGAAATTTTGACTCTGGAATTGCAGTCCTAATTTCGTCACCTTGACTAGCAACCTGAGGCTAAACTTTAGCCCTCTTGTTTAGACTTTGACTATGAGAAGTTCATTTAATTGTTCTGTATATTTTGACGTGTTCGACATGGTAATTATTGAGGCCATATATTGGTATTTTGACTGGAATACTCTAATGTACATTTTGATGAACTAAACTCTCTCTCACAAGGAAATATTATCAAGTTTTCCCCCTGGTGGGGGTTTTTCCCAAGAAAATTTTGGTGTCTCTTGTTTCATTATCTTATTATGATCTTTATTGCTCTATTGAAGTTAATGGTTGAAATTTTCAAGTATAACTACTTAACAATTAGAATGCTCTAAAGAAGTCAAATTGTATAATTGGAAGTAGTTATGAATTTGAAAATTGCTCTAGCTTTGTTTGCTACTATAAAATCAACAAAACATACCATAGAATACTTTTAGGTGTTAGCTAATGTGTCACCTTTGGTGTCTCCATGAATCTTAAGATCGAGCTCATTACATACATTAAATCAAGTCTAGTTGGAGTGAAATACATCAAATTGCCAACCATACTTTTTAACACATTGAAAACATGCTTAGTCCCTTTTTCCTTTTAAAAAAAACCCACAATAAAAAGTACCCCCAAGGGTTCTCATTCCACAATGCTTGCAAGGAAAGTCCCTTCAAATCCCCTATGTCTTCCTTAATAATTTAAAACAAAGTTCAATCTACATGTGTTCCATGCTCGAATCCCAAAGTAGGTCAAGATTTGAAGCCTTCTAATAGTTGGGATCATAGAATCTTATTATTACCACAGCTCAGAAATACACTCGACTATACCAACCAACTGTATAAGTTGAGGGGTTGGGCTAGACTTGAGGTCGTGTCAGCTCACTCTTTTCCTCATCAAAATTATGATTGATTACTCCAACTATCGACTAGCTAGTGGGCTGCTACATGAGGTCAAGGACGACTTTATTTTTAAACTCAGTGGAACGAAAGAACGATCAGAGCATTTACTTATGACTATTGATATATTATATCAACCTTTTCTAACATGACACAAATTTATTATAGCATAAATATCTTCCATGGTTGGAGACTAGTAACAATTTATGTTGTTGTCTTGCTTGATCGCTAGAAATTAGTTTGGTGCAAAGTTTTTCAATTCAAGAATGGAACACATGATTAATTAACTCAAAATTTAGATATCAAATAACAATAGAACACAATATTAACCATTCATGTCACAAATGAAACAATTCCCTTTGTTTTCTCTAACCTTCATGCCCGTGAGGCCTTTAAGTATACACATTTTTATAGAATATGAAAAGAGAAATATCCTTTAATGAGCACATGTAGATTGCCAACAACATCTCTAAAATAGACAATTGTCTCTTCTCTAGAAGCCCTTTCTAATGAACAAAACAATTGTCCCATAAAAACGGACACATATACAAATAGAAAAGAAAAAAACACATTTTGTATAGTTTTCCCTCAAGGGACAAATAGGAAAACTTGTAATAGATATTTACATAGGGAAAAGAGACAAAATATGGAGTGATTCGCCTACATAAAACTCCCTTGCAACATAAGATTTCATGGACTCCTATCAATGAGGTCAATGTTGGCATGCTTTAAAATCTTGACTTCATTCACCCAAGCCACTTCTTTAGCTAGAAGACCTTTCAATTTAACCAAATACTCATAATAATTTTTATTTCTGGTTCTTTTGATGTGCTTTCCATCAAGGATCTTTTTCATATGTAGCTTCTAATTTGTAGATAGTTGTGTCTCCCATTGAATCTATTATTGTTCATTATGCACATCTTCTTCAGGTTCTTGATAAGTGTAGATGTCTGCAACATTAAATATAAGAGAAATTCCTATACTCGGAGGTAACTCAATCTCATAAGCATTTTCTGAGAAATTCCTCAAGACCTTACATGGACCAATTTTCTTTAGTTTCAGCTTGTTGTATTCATGCTTTGGGAACCTTTCCTTCCCCAAATGTGCTAAAACCAAATCCCCAACTTCAAAATTCACCTCTCTTTGTTTAATGTCAACTCTTTACTTATATTTAAGATTTCTTTCATGTATTTTTCCTTTGACTTGTTCATGAATCATTTGCATTGTTGTAGTGAAATATTCCACATCAACACTTTGATTCTCTTCTTTCCCCAAATATCTGTGTTTGGAAATATCCCTTGGATGCATACCATACACAATCTGAAAAGGAGTTTTGTCTATGATACTATTAGGAGAATAGTTATAAGAAAACTCATCTTATGGGATAACTTGATCCCATTTCTTATTATGCTAATGAACTAGACACCTCAATATATTCTCAATACTTATGTTAACCAATTTGGTCTACGCATCTGTTTAGCAATGATAGGTTGAACTATATGTAAGGTTTGTCCATAATTTCCTCCATAAAGTTCTTTAGAAATGACCCACGAACTTGGTGTATTAGCCTGAGACAATGCTCCTAAGAAATGCATGAATTCTCACTTCTAAAAAAAAAATATGCAATATTGGAAGCATAATTGGTTTTTTAACAAGGTATGAAGTGTTCCATTTTAGAAAGTATGTCCACTACTATAAAACTGAATCATTTGTCCTCTGAGTTCATGGAAAACCTACAAAAAAATCCATACTAATGGCTTCCAAAGGTATTTTGTGTATGGGAAGTAGTCAATATAGACCTCAATTCCATTATATCCCTATAGCATGTTGGAAAATTGTGCATCCATCCACAAATCATTTGACATTTTCACTCATTCATGACCAATAATAAAAAGAACTTAACCGTGCATACATTTTGTCATGATCGAACTCACCAGCAAGTCCTCTACAGTTTTTCTCTTTTAGCATATTATCCCTAATTGATCGTCAGGGAATTCATAGCTTGATTCCCTTAAACATCAACCTTTCCTGAACCAAATATTTAAACCATGGGATTTGGTCTTGGATAACATGGTTTTCACAAGCTTCATAAATGTCCTTGAAGTCCAAATTTTCCTTATATAATTCTTGGAGATGTTCATATCCCATAGCATTGACTCAGAATTCCTACAAAATTAAACATTTCCTAGCCAAAGCATTGGTAACCTTGTTAGAACTTCCATTGATATGCTTTTAAAAAAATGAAAAGCTATGCATATACTCGACCCACATTGCATATCTCTCATTCAGCTTGTCTTGTTTGCTTATGAATTTTAATGCATGATTATATGTGTACAAAAGAAAGTCCTTGGGCATAACGTAATACCTCATCTTCTTGAGGTCCATAATCACAACATAGAACTCTTTATCATAGGTAGAATACCTAACCACCCCTCCCACATTTACCCAAATTCACTAGCTTGCTAGGGTAAACATGATACTAAGAGCTACTATGACATGAACTGACCTCCAAGTTGATTAAATGAATTGGGGATTACAAATTGAAAAAATCACAACATCCCTCAAGGCTATAAGACACTCAAAAGCCAAAGGACCACCCAGGACTCAAAGGCCAAAGGACCAAACCCTAAGCTAGGGCTCTTTTCACGGACGTAGACTCCCATCCACATGAATGACAAGGTCTAGGTGATGTTATAGGCCTCCAACAACATCCACAACATTTCCTCCATGTGATTATGACTCAAATTTCCTAGTTCAGAGGGTTCGATCCCAAGATATAAGCAAATTTTCCAATCCAACCTCCAAATCAATGCCCAAAATTGCATGTAACTTCTCAGAAAGATAAATGGCATAATGCAAAAATATTTTCATACAAAATGGAACAAGAATTGACTGAGGAGATGCTTATTCCATAACATATATTTTATCAAACACATGGAAAACATGTAAACTACAGGTCATGAATGCATATCTAATCATAATAGTCAAAGATTCATCTGAGAATGACTAAGAAGGCTTTATGCCCTCTTTGCATAGATGCAATGACACTTGTTAGCCCATGCATTCATTAACCATTCAATAGCTTATTAAGACATGTAAATATACATACATATAATACATCACATAACGAACTTATAAACATAACATAAACCATGTCAATGCATCCATAAGATAACCATCATAATCAAAACCTATGCCTATAGATCACAATAGGACAGTACCTCATATTAACATATGAAAATACAAACCATGTTGGGTAGTTCCATGTACCACCTAACCTTAAATTATCCTAAACCAACTATTTCTTTTAGCCAATCACCCCTGCACCATATTCCAAGGGTGAATGTGGGATCTCATGGAATAGACCAAAACAAAACCATCTAAGCAATCCAAAGGCTAACCACCTCAACTCACAACTAATGATTCCACTTCTACATTCAAAGATCACTAAAACTAGCAAAATCGACCTCTACCCAAGTTTTTGAGGGCTTCAAGAACTAATAACTCAACCTGCATCCTTCTAGGAATCTTGAGAATCTATCAAACTCGAATCTATGGATTAGTAACTCAACCAACCAAGGGCTTCAGAGCATTTTTCCCAAACTAGGATATAGGACTAGTAAATGAACCCAGTCTAGTCCAGGGCTTCCAAAGCATTTTTTGCAACCCACAGTGAAAAGGAACAAGAGCATCAATCATAAAAATAGTCAATTGGGAAAACCCACAACAATTTGGATGTCTAGGAAATGGAAAGGAAAGGTTAAAGCCACTGTGAATCTAGGACAATCTTCATGCCAACGAAATCACGTAACCAACGAATCACATGCGTATACCACACATATAGAAATAAATAAGGAAATCACACATGCAACCTATTACATGCAATGTAATCCAATTGTATTTTTTGATCCAATTGTTCGATTGTGCTTTCCTGCTTTATTTTGCCTTCCCTCTCCAAATCCAATGTATGCCAAAGTGCCCCAATAATTCTCCAAGCATACTCTAAGTGTGCAAGAGTATGAGAGAATGAGACAATGAGAGAGCTCCAAAACTGAACTAACAAAAGCTAAATTGACAAAATCTTAAACTAACAAAAGGTGTGAACTGATCCTGAAAATCCATTTTATCATTTAGACCTCTATTTTCTTCATTTTTCCTTCAATTTACCTCTAATGCAAATATGTGTCTCTTCATCTTCCTTTTCTCCTATTTTCCTTTATTTCATAAATAAAATTCTACTTATTTCCACTTTTCCTTTCCCAATTCCTTTGCGAATTTCCATAGCCATTTATTAATCATAAGCAATACTCATTGCTATGTTTTAACCAAAATTCAGTTTAGAATACATGTCCCATGACCTTGGTCATATTTTATTTATATGGAAAATCAACCAAGGGTTGTTACAAAATATTTTTGTTTGGCCTTATTCAATTTCCTATGCAAGCCTAGAGCTTAAATCTCTATCTAGTCTAAATTGTTTTATACAGTAAATTCCACTCTAGAACCACTGCAACCTTGTATCAAAACCATTGGCTCAAGCCCTTTATTTTAATACTCATCGAGACTAAGTGCACATATTATTTATATGTTGAGTGGCCCTCTTTATTAACTCTCGACTCTTTCACAATTCCTCCCACTTTTTACAACGTGACCGACCCTCGTAACTAGGGGCTACTCTTTTAAAGTTTGACTTCTACATGTCACCCCACACTCTCTTCTTATTAGCTAGTGGTTACATTCACCCAGGCTTACACTAGCCTAACTTGTCATAAAGGTATGCACAAAGGGGATCCTCTAGGAGACAGAATTTCTGAAACAAAATTATCTCTATCAATTTTTGTTTCTAGATCTTGTTAACTACTTTCCCGAACACTTTTACAATAACACAAGTTCTTTTACCCCTTGGAGGAGTCAATGAACCTTTGTGGTCCCCTTATCACTATTTGCATCAATCTAAGAACTCCACATCACCCAAAAATCTTACAAGTCAGTTGGCTTTCATGACATCCTGGGTCCTTGTCACCCCAAACCTTCCAAATGATGCACAAAATCTTTCCTTCTTGGAGACAGATTCTAGGATGTGAATACTTCAGTTAATTGTTGTAATCAAGTTATGTCTTAAATGGTATCTGACTTCGACCATTTCAATGGTGCACATCCTTTTTTTCTTAATTATTTATTGTATAATATGCTCAGTGCATGTCGTCCCGACAATCTCCATGTCACTAGATCCTCCACATCATCTCAGTCCTTTTCATCTTGGTACTTCCATTGCATGAAACTATTTTTACCTTCCAGGGCAAGGATTCCTGGGAAACGTCACCCTAATCTTCTCTCCTGACAATTATTTGTTGACAAAAATTCTATTCCATCTTTTGACTCCTATCAGGTGACAAGCTTCCGTTCAAAGGAAAAATTACTAAGTGTTTAGTTCCTCTTCCTATGTATTCTGAACCCTGCTCCTCAATGCTTACAGGTCTGCGTAATTCCTCCATTGCATACTCCAATCTCGAACCCTTAAGGGATTTGACATAAAATTATTTAGCGGTAATTACGTGGAAATGAAAACCTTTATCTTTCTTATGGGGATTAAATAAATTGTCACCACAACAAAATACCCTATAATGTTAATAATGTACATGTATGCATTCATATATATATGCAATATTGCAAAAGGACTAGTTTAAGGAATAAATTAATTCAATTACACTCACTTCACTCTACATTGTTTGCTTTATTAAATTCAAAGCATAAATAAATAAACTAATGGGAATCCTTTTATATTTATGAATAGTGGATCGGATAAGCTAATTTGGCTTCAAACACAACCTCCTGTACCTCTCTTAATTTTTTTTAATAATAATTAGTTTACATGGAAAACAAAGAATTCTCTTAATCAAACTAAATCCACACTTTGAGGAACCAACTCCTCTGGAAAAAAGTGATTGACGTTCTGGGCCAATTGAGTTTTGACAATGTTCCTACATCATACTCCCAAGGAACAAATTATTCATGGTCTCCTAATCATGTGCCTTATGATGTTAAAGTCCTCCCGAATCCCAAATTTATGTTGTAGCTTGCCATCTGTTTTACTACTCCATTGTTTCTTTGTTACTTCCTAAAACCATCCAATATCCCAAACCTCATTTCAATTTTTTATAGTCTCTCTACTCTAGCTTCCATTATCAATCATCTACATATAGTTACAAAAATTATTTTTGTTCATCCACTTGTGAGCCTTTATCCTCGATCCTTCTCATTTCACTTTTGTTTGTTGTTGTTTGCTGCCTCTTTGAATTGGACATAACAATCTAAAAAAAATTAGAAATTACACCAATGACTTCTTAAGGTTCCAAAATATCTAAAATCTCGCTCCATGCATCATCTGTTAGTTATTTTTTCTTATGAGTCTTCCATCATTATCATTTGTTTTTCCGAAATTGCTTCATTTAATTCCTATGGTGTAACATTCTATTTTTCCTTGTCTTGTTGACTTATAAAGGTTATATTACATAGTACCTCTATTGTCTCTTATGTCCACATATTCATTGTCTCAAGTGAAATCCTTTAATCCTCACAATTAAAAATATATATAAAAAAATTATTTCATATGTTGCCCTATTTTTGCAAAAATTTACTCCCGAACTTCTAAAATTTTTGAATAGTTTATGACATATAGACTATCATCAGTTACACTTTCCCAAACAATTATTTGAATTTCACTTCCTTTTCACCTCGATAAAAATAATTTTTTGCACACTACAAATTTACCTTTCTGGCAATCTTTATTTGCTTCAGCAACATCAAATGTAAGAGTTGTAGGAATTCTTACTCTATCATTATAATCCTTTTCTTCTGCATTGTCCCCATCTTCAAGACCTTTTGGCTTATCTTCATCTACATAAGTAAACAAATCTATGAAACATTCTGCAAAATACAATTAACATTTAAAATTTTAAAATTTAGAAATGAATTGTAATTTGCATTTACTTTCTCCTTCAAATTATTTGAATGTTCATGTTGTTGATATGTAAAATTCCCATGTCCTTCTACTATTATATTCTCCTCCATAGTTGCATTAGTGTACTCCTCTATTAGCCATCCCACATTTATGCAGTCTAAGTCATTTCCAAGCCAAATGGCTTCCTCCATGCCTCTATCTCTGTCAAATTTCTTCGTTTCACCTTCAACCTTTTCTCCTTGTGCCCCTGTCATATTTATCCTCTCTCTTTGACACTTGTGAGCCTATAAAACATTTTATTCTTCATCCAACCAGAAATCATACTGATTATTATACCTTGTGCTTCTTTGAAGAAATTTCCTCCATTGGGGTATCAACATATGATGTGTGAGAGTTACAAGTGTTGTCTCCCACATCCCTTCACAAACATTCAAGGTATCCAATTGTTGGAAGACTCTACCACAAGGATCCATAAGTTTTCCGATTCATTTCAAAGGATTAATCCATACGTTTCCATACAAAATCCTTATGCTAATTTGATATTTCTCCAATCTCAACCAGTCCCAAAAATTTAGTTTCCATCTTGTTCTCTTGGAAAGGATTCTCTCTTGGAACCCTATTGTCATGTTCAAAAATAATATTTTGTCTAGCTTTTTTTAAATTACACATATTCAAACTTATTTAAAAAAAATGAATTCACTATAGATGAATTGATTACCTCAATTTCTCCAGCTTTACTTCCATGTCATTATAACACATCCTCGAGCAATTTTGATCCTCTGCTAAAATTCTCAGACATTGCCTTTTGAGTATTGCTTCTCATCCTTAGTCATCATTTCCTAAACTTCAAATATGTCTTGTTCTCTTTTCTAATCATTCAAATAATAACAACCATATAGTCCACTGTCTCTTTATATAGATAATATTCTTCTCCACCTTTTGCAATATCTTGGCCATATTGAACACAATCATTATTGTTCCACATAACTTCTTCTTCTGTATCACTCTTATCACTGCTTTGGTCTATTCTACCTTCCTCGTAACTATCCTCACATGTTACTATCATGTCATTTTGACTTGTATGAGACACTAATTCTTTTTATTCCATAGCGACTTCTTTATTTTATTCTAAACCTTGACTTCTTATAGCCTCTTCTGAGATTTTTAAAAATACCTTGAGCTAAGTTCCTTTGACCAACTCCTCTTTCACAATCTTCACATTGTCCTGATTCGTAATTCTTCAGAACAAATTTCTTCTCCCCTCTTCTCAATCTCCAATTGTTTCGAAAAATTGATAAAACTCCCTAAAAAATTATTAAATATGCACTTAGCAAAATAAAATGAAACCAATTAAATATACCTCTAACTTTCCTTTTACAAACTTGAAGAGCAACATCCTGAACTTGTTCATGAATTTATTCAAATTTGTCTCCATAAACTATTATCTTAGGTTGTCCATTTTCAAAGTTTTGTAACCCTTGATGTTCTCTATAAGAAAAATTATGTATTTCTGAAATTTCTTATTTTTCCACCATCTATGACATTTCTCCAACTCCATTATCTTTGGTACTTGAAAATACACACTCACGCAAATAATTAAAATTAAAGCCATGAAACCCTTTAGTCTCTGAATATGCCTCAAGTATGCTTCTCATTATTTCATCATCACTATCTTCTTCTCCAAGGATTAGTCCTTTCTCTGGTTCACAAATGGGTTCTCTCATATCATACTTAGTTTCCTTAAGTGCCTCATGTCTCTCCATGTTTTGCATTAACTTCTTATAAAATAACTCCTTGAATGGCCACTTAACCTTTTCTCTACATACAATCCTTGCTGTAATTCTTCTTTGATTCCCTTCTGTAGCAACTTGTTTAGATTTCAGAGTTATTCCTTTATCTAAGACATCTCTTTGTCAAAATCTTCATCACTCATTCTCTTATTTTTCTTGCCAACTGTATTGGCATCCTCTTTTTTCTTATTATGGCTTTCTCCTAAAATCTCTCATTAACTATCTGTAGTCATATTTACCTTCTCTTCTGTGATATGTAACCAAGACTTCTCTCATGGAAAAACTCTATTGCAGCTACCAATACCTCACCAAGATTCCTCCTGAGATTATAATTTTGGTACTACTAGTTCATTCCTCTAGAACCTTATGAGCAACCCTTCTCTCTCCTCTTTCTTTTGCATTCTACTCAAAATATTCTTCTCCTGGGAACTTCCATTGTTTCCTTACTTCTAGTCTCCAATTGGAATTTTCTCATAGTCTTCTCACTGCAACATTTCCTACTATAAGGTTTACTTTAAGATATTTTACATTCTCTATTCCTCTTCTATCATAACTTCTTAGCTGTAACTATTGCCACTGTGTTCTTTCTTTCCATTGTTACCTACTTCAACAATTTTAAATGAGTTGAAAAAGAAACTCATTACATGTCATCTAATTTCTTTGACCACATGTGCGATCTCTCAGTTCTAAATACAAGTCTATCTTTGTAAGTTTTTTTTCTTCTCAACCATCATCATATACTTTGTTTCATTGGTTTCAATCTACTTCAAACTTGTGGTCAACTCTTCCTCTGCAATCCGTGCTTTCTAACTAACAACTCTATCCTATAACATTCACACCATTATAATAACTTGCATATCTTAGTTTGGATAAACAATGAAAATCAAATTAGAAGATCACTGCTATAAAAAATTTCTACAGTTTGAAAGAATTCAATCTAGCAGATTATCATGCTCTTATACCACTAATGATGCATTCCTGGATCTTAAAAATCTGTTCAATCAAATTTCTTTTAAACTCTCAAATCCACTCCAAAACTACCTTAGTCTAAAATAGGAGGGGCTTACCTTGTAACAAAACCACTAACTGAAGCCCGTTATTTTAACATTCATTGACAATGAGCACACATATGCTTTATATATTGGTTGGCCCTCTTTATTAACTCTCGATTCTTTTAATGTTCCTCCAATTTTTCGCAATGTAAGTAACCCTCATCAACAGGGCCCAATATTTTAACTTATTATTTCTACACATTTCCCCACCTATATTCTTCTTTCCCAGTTTCCATGTCCACCTAAGCTTACGTCACCTTAACTTGTCCCAAAGGTGTGCAAAAAGGCCCAATCCTCTAGGAGGCAGACTTTGGGGAACGAAATTATCTCTGTCAATTATTGTTTCGAACTCCTATTAACTCTAGTCCCTGGCACATTAACAAGCGCGCAAGTCCTTTTACCTCAGGAAGAGGTTAGCAGTACTTCATGGTCCCCTTGTCAATCTTTGCATCCATGGAAGAAATCCATATCACCTTGAACTCTTGAAAATCACCTTCCTTCCATGTAAGACCAAGTCCTTATCACCCCAACCCTTCCAAATAATGTGCAAAAGCTTTCCCTCCAGGAGATATATTTTAGGATGTGAATACTTTCGTCAATTTTCATGCTCAAGTTCCAAATTAAAGGGTCCCCAACTTCAGTAGTTTCAATGCTCACATCCATTTTTTACTTAATTCTTTATTGTGAAATACACTGAGTCCACCTAATCTCGACACTCTCCATGTCATCAACTCCTCCACATAATCTTGTCCCTTGTCAGATTGGTACTTCCCTTGTGTGAAACTCTTTCTACCTTTCGGGGAAAGGATTCTCAGGACACATCACCCCATGCTTGTCCCTTGATGATTATTTGTTGACAAAAATTTGATTCCATCTACCAACTCTAGTTAAGTGTCAGGCTTTTTTCAAAAGGAAAAATGACCAAGTGTTTAGTTCCTTCTCCCATGTATTACGAACTCATCTCCTTGGTTCTTACAATCCACTGTAATTCCTCCATCTTGTACTCTTATCTCTAATCCTCAAGGGATTCGCCATGAAATTATCCAGGGGTTATTAAATGGACATGAATCCCTCCATCTTGGTTATAGGGATTAAATAAAGCCCCGCCACAACACACGACCCTACAATGTTAATAATGTACAAGCACGTGTTCCAATGTGTGTGTGTATATATATATATATATCATATTTAAGAATAAATTGTTTGAGACATCAATTAATTCAATTCCACTCACTCCTCTCTACATTTATTTGTTTATTAAATTCAAGTAAGAAATAAATACATGAGTGGGCATCCTTTTAGAAAAATGAATAGTGGATAAGATAACCCAGTTTGGCTTCAAACAAAACCTCCCAAACCTCTCTTACTAAATTTGTAATAATAAATAGTTTACATGGAAAACAAGGAATTCTCCTAACGTAACTGAATCCACATTTTGAGGAAAAAACTCCTATTGTAAAAATGGATTGGCCTTGTTGGTAAATTGAGATTTATGATTTTCTTCCATCAATTTCTCACTAAAATATGCAATCGACGTATTGTCTTGGCTAAGCAAAACTCCAATTATTGTTCCACTGGCATCATATTGTTCCTAAGAAGGCTTATGGAAATAAGGAAAAACTAAAATAGGTTGTTTGATAATTTTCTTCTTCAACAATTGGAATGCTTCTTCTGCCACTACTCTCAATTTTAAAGTTTGTTGTTCTTTTTTAATTGTTTCCACTATTGGTGCAAAGATGCAACTAATATTCTAAAGAAATTCAACTTCTCAATTCATGAATATTGGTTGGAGAAGGTCAATATTTAATGTATTTTACCTTCTTAGGGTCAATTTTTAGCCTTTTTGAAGAAATTATGAATCCTAGATAAACCTTCTTTGTTTTAAGAAAATAACACTTCTTCATATTTATTAGAAGTTTCTCCTGTTGCAATTTCTTTAATACCAATTTTTAAAAATCTAAGATGTTCCTCATTGGTTTCGTTGTACAAAAGGATTATCATTCAAATAAATAACAACAAACTCACCAGTGTATTATTTGAGGACTTCATTCATGATCGAAATGAAAGTGTTGGGTGTATTGGTTAGGCCAAAATGCATAAGTAGCCATTTGTACAAGCCATAATTAGTTTTGAAGGCTATCTTCCACTTATCTCCTTCTCTCAAGTGAATCTAATGATACCCACTCATTAAACCTATTTTGGAGAAATATCTAGCACCACCGAGACAATCAATTATATCATCCATGTCGAGTAAAGGAAATATATACCTTATGGTTATGTTGTTAATAATTCTAGAATTAATGCACATCCTCAACCTCCATCTTTTTTTGGACTCAAGATAGGTGACATGAAAAAGGAGCATAAGCTCTCCCGGATTAATCCTTTTTCCAACATCTCTCGGACTTGTTTCTTGATTTCTTCATTTTCTCTAAGGTTCATTATATAAGTTGCCTTTTTAGGTAGACTAGCTCTGGGAATTAAATTAATAAGATGACTAATGCTCCTTACAGCTGGAAAAGTGTTGGGAAACACTTCCAAGGAAACATCAACAAATTCATCTTCTCACTTCACTTATTGTAGTAGCTCCTTTTCAGTCATCATTAATACACTCGGCCTTGCGAACTCTTTGAATCCTTTCTCTTCCAATGCTAACAACATGTCCCTGCAGTTGTCTTTATCAAAAGAGTAGGTGTTCTTCCTCCCATCATGGATAAAAACTTTGTTATATTGCCATGGCATTCCAAATAAGACATGGAAAACATCCATAGGCATGATGTCACACAACAATTCATCCTTCTAGCTATTGATTTGGAATTCCACCTTGCCTTGTACAGTGAGTAGAATTTGATGTCTCTTTTGCAACCATGTCACATGATAAGGAACAAAGTGTGCCATAATTTATAGCTCTAACATCTTCACCATTTCCATAGAAATCAAGTGTTGTGTGTGGAGCATGATTGTTCAGAGGTCTTTGTTTCAGCCAGATGTATACCCTAGGAAGTTTGTACACCCCTCCACGTGGGGGGATGCGGGTGGGACTTGTCCCCCCCCACGAGGGTTCGGGGGGGCCAATCCCCCCTGGCTGGGGGGTTTGGGGGCCAGCGGTCCCCTGATGAGGGCTTGGGGGTAGTGCCCCCGAAGCTAAAAACAGATGTAAATTTGCCTTGTAAAAGTATAGTAATTTCTAGTCAATCTAGGCCGTTCATTAGGTGAATGATCTGATGGTAGAACTTATGTTTAGTTTATGGTTTTTTTCCCTAGAAGGCAACCCCTCTCTTTGTATGAGGGCATTGTATTTGAGGCTATGTAATAGATGTGTATTCTATGTGTGTGAGCGAAAAATAGAGAGGTGAGACTGTGAGATAAAACAGAGGATATTACAACGAATTTCTTATAGGTTGTGTCTCTTCATTTTGCTGGATAATAGAAAGGAAGGACTGGCTATTCGGGGTGGACGTAGCCCAAACTGGGTGAACAATGTATATCTGTGTCTCTCTTGTTTTATGCATTTTCTGTGTTTATATTTCTACAATATTTTATGTGTTCCATTGCTCCATAATATATAATTTTCTAACAACTGGTATTAGAGGCGAAGGTCTATTTGGTTGATAAACTCACAAGAAAGAAGGGTTCCTTGTTCGAGTGGGAGCAATGGCGGAAGATGGTAAGTTTAAGGTCGAGAAATTTAACAGCCAAAACATTTCATTGTGGAAGATGCAGATGGAAGATTATTTGTATCAAAAAGATCTATACCTACCATTGGGTGGAAAAGCAAAGATGCCGACAGGTATGAAAGATGAAGAATGGAACCTTCTCAATAGAAAGGCACTCAGAACAATATAGTTGTGCCTTGCAGCATCGGTCGCCTTCAACATTTCGAAGGAAACAATGACAGAGGGTTTGATTAAGACGTTGGAGAAACTATATGAAAAACCCTCAGCCTCAAACAAGGTATTTCTTATGAAACGGTTATTTAATATGAAGATGTCAGAAGGTGGATCTGTTGTAGATCATTTAAATGATTTTAACACTGTTACAAGTCAGTTATGTTTTGTAGGGGTAAACTTTGATGATAAAGTTAGAGCTCTATTATTCTTGTGCTCATGGACAGAAATTTGGAATGGTTTAGTAATGGCCATTAGTAACTCTGTGTCTAGATCTAGTACTTTAAAGTTTGATGATGTTGTCGGTGCTATCCTTAGCAAGGAAATGCGATGGAAAAGCTCCGATGAGACATCAGGAAATTCTTTGAGTGCAGAGTCTAGGAGAAGAAAAATGGAAAGAGGAAAGAGCTCAGGATATCGCAGTAAATCAAGGAAAGGCAGATCCAAGTCTAGATCGGGGATAGTGTGCTGGAAATGTGGAAAGAAAGGACACCTAAAGAAACACTGTAGATCTCGGAAGGGAAAAGAAGGAGATTCACAGCAAGAAAACAATCATGAAGAAAACGTGACAGGTGAGGTGTTACAAAATGCTTTGATTCTTTCTTTCGAAAATATTACTGATTCCTGGGTGGTAGATTCAGGGGCCTCATTCCATGCCACACCTAATAAGAAGTACTTTCATGACTATGTTCAAGGAGATTGTGGATAAGTTCGTTTGGGTGATGATAAACCCTGTAAAATTGTTGGAATGGGTAAGGTTCTTGTAAAACAGTAGAATGGAAACCAATGGATACTAAAGGAGGTAAGGCATGTTCCAGATCTAAAGAAAAATCTGATTTTGACAGGGCAGTTAGGCGGTGAAGGTTGTGTCACAACTTTCACAGATAAAGCCTGGAAGGTCACCAAAGGAGCCCTGGTAATAGAAAAAGGAAAAAAGGTTGGTACATTGTATTTATGTAATGGTATTTCTAACTCGGTTAATGCTTTAACTTCCAAAGGAGCAGATGTAGCATTATGGCATCATAGGCTTGGACACATGAGTGAAAAAGGGATGAAGATTTTTCACTCAAGGAATTTGTTACCAGGTTTGAAGAATGTTGATTTGGATTTCTGTGAGAATTGCATTTATGGAAAATAGAAGAGAGTCAGATTTCTCAGACTTGGGAAAAAAAAGAAGAATGAAAAATTAGAGCTTGTGCATACAGATGTATGGGGACCTGCTCAGGTATCATCTCTCAGTGGCTCTCGTTATTATGTTACTTTTATTGATGATGCAACTAGAAAAATTTGGATTTATTGTATTAAGAATAAATCTGATGTATTTAATACTTTCAAGAAATGGAATGCTTTGGTTGAGATTGAGACAGGAAAGAAATTGAAGTGTCTTAGATCAGACAATGGAGGTGAATATTGCAGCAAAGAGTTTGAGAGGTACTGTTCAGAGCATGGAATTCACGGAGAGAAGATAGCTCCAAGAACACGACAAGAAAAGGGTGTGTCAGAAAGGATGAATAGGACAATCATGGAGCGTGCAAGGTGAATGAGATTTCATGCAGGATTGCCTTTACAGTTTTGGGTAGATGCTGTACATACTGTTGTTTATATAATAAACAGAGGGCCTTCAAGTTCCTTGGATGGTGGTGTTCCAGAGGAAGCATGGATAGGTAAAAAGGTAAACTACTCTTTTTTAAAGCCTTTTGGTTGTGAGGCCTTTGTCCATATTGATAAAGAAAATAGAACAAAGCTTGAGGCAAAGTCAAAGAAATGTACCTTTATTGGATATGGTGTTAATGATTTTGGTTATCGCTTATATGATTATGAAAATCACAAAATCATTAGAAGCAAAGATGTAATATTCAATGAAAAGGTCTTGTATAAGAATCAGTTGCAGGAGAAGAAACAGGAAAAAGAAAACAAGCAATACACAGTTCTTGATGAAATCACTGAAAAAAGTAAAGGTGCCTGAAAATAATAATAATCAACAACCACAATAGCAGAAACCACCACAACAGCAGCAAGCACCTCAAACACCTGAAAGTGGTGTTAGAAGATCTATCAAGATAAGTAGACCCCCAGAACGATACTCTCCTTCATTATATTATTTATTGTTGATTGATTCCGGTGAACCCGAATGTTATGAAGAAGCAATGCAGGTTGAAAGCAGGAAGAAGTGGGAGGTAGCCATGGAAGAAGAGATGGACTTCTTAATGCATAACCAGACTTGGGATTTAGTAAGGTTGCCTGCAGGAAAAACTACATTGAAGAATAAATGGGTTTACAGGTTGAAGGAAGAAGATGGAGGAAAACAGAGGTACAAAGCTAGACTTGTGGTGAAGGGGTTTGAATAGAAGAAAGGTATTGATTTTGATGAAATATTTTCTCCTGTTGTTAAAATGACTTCAATCAGAACTATTTTAAGTCTTGTAGCAGCTGAAGATTTGCATCTTGAGCAGTTAGATGTAAAGACAACGTTTCTCCATGGGGATTTGGAGGAAGAGATATATATGCAGCAGCCAGAAGGATATGAAGTGAAAGGGAAGGAGAAGCTTGTGTGCAGGTTGAAGAAGAGCTTGTATGGCTTAAAACAGGCTCCAAGGCAGTGGTATCTAAACTTTGACAAGTTAATTTCTGAACAAGGTTATAGTAGATATCACTCTGATCATTGTGTTTATCTGAAAAAGAAAAATGATGGCAGCTATATTATATTGTTATTGAATCTAGATGAAATGCTTGTTGCAGGATCTAACATGCAGGAAATAAATGTGCTCAAAGAAAATTGGCAAATTCATTTGCAATGAAGGATTTGGGAGCTGCAAAACAAATCCTTGGTATGAGAATAACTAGAGACAGGAAAAATCGTAAATTAACATTGTCTCAGAATGAGTACATACAAAAGGTGTTGAAAAGATTTAACATGTACAATGCAAAACCAGTTAGTACACCTTTTGCTAGCCATTTCAAACTTAGCAAGGAAATGTGCCCAAAGACCCAAGAAGACATGGATTATATGTCTAAAGTTCCATATGCATCAGCAGTTGGAAGCTTAATGTATGCAATGGTCTGCACAAGGCCTGATATTGCACATGCAGTGGGAGTTTTAAGCAGGTACATGAACAATCCAGGAAAAGAACATTGGATGGCGGTGAAGTGGATTCTCAGGTATTTGAGAGGTACCACAAATCAAGCATTATGCTTTGGTGGTTCAAATACTTCCCTACAGGGATATGTTGATGCAGATATGGTAGGTGACAGAGATAACAAGAGGAGCACTACATGATATGTATTTACTATTGGAGGCACAGCTATCAATTGGGTTTCAAAAATCCAAAGTGTTGTTGCACTTTCAACAACAGAAGCAGAGTATGTTGCTGCTATAGAGGCTAGTAAAGAAATGATTTGGTTACAAAGGTTTATGGGTGAATTGGGTAAGGAGCATGATAAGGGCATGTTATACAGTGATAGCCAAAGTGCCATTCATCTTGCAAAGAACACAACATTTCATTCCAGGACTAAACACATACAACTCAAGTACCACTACATATGATCTGCATTGGAAGATGGACTGTTGAAGCTGGAAAAGATACACACTAGCCAGAATCCTGTAGATATGCTAACAAAAGTTGTAACCAAGGAGAAACTAAGAACATGCTCAATTTCAATTGGTTTTCAACGATGACGATGAAGATGAGAAAGAGCTAGGTCCAACAGAGGAGTCATTATGTTAGAAAATTATATATCACGGAGCAATGGAACACATAAAATATTGCAGAAATATAAACACAGAAAATGCACAAAACAAGAGAGACACAGATATACGTGGTTCACCCAGTTTGGGCTACGTCCACCTCGAA
>APFE030867983.1:153951-178707 GCA_000404065.3 Pinus taeda | reverse complement strand
ATTGTATTTGAGGTTGTGTAATAGATGTGTATTCTATGTGTGTGAGCGAAAAACAGAGAGGTGAGACTGTGAGAAAAAACAAAGGATATTACAGTGGATTTGTTGTACGTTGTGTCTCTTCATTTTGTTGGATAATAGAAAGGAAGGACTGGCTGTTCGGGGTGGACGTAGCCCAAACTGGGTGAACCACATATATCTGTGTCTCTCTTGTTTTATGTGTTTTCTGTGTTTATATTTCTACAATATTTTATGTGTTCCATTGTTCCGTAATATATAATTTTCTAACATCAGGTTATCAATGTTTCCACTAACAATAATTACTTTGTAGCATTTTCACTTGTACTTGTAGACAATTCTAAAAAAATTATTCTTTTTTCTAGCTCTTTCTTCTCTTTTTCTCCTTTAATTGAAATCCTCTTCATCATTAGAGACTCACCCAAATTAGGGGTTTCTTCCTTTACTTATATTTTTCCTCCTCATCCATGGCTTCTGTAACATGCACTCCTCTTTGACTTGCTAACTTATTTTCAAGATAGTTCCGTGATAAATTGTTTGTCTTTCCACATATGTAGCATCTGAATACTCTATCTCTGCCTTTGCCTCTTGGGAAAAATTTCCCACCCCTTGATTCTCTTCCTCTTGGAAATTGACTTCTCGAATTTCATGTTTCTTCTCTTGGAGTCTGAGCTCTTCCAATATTGGTAGACCCTTTACCTCTAGCTAGACTCCTTCCTCTATTGCATTGGCTATTCTTCCTAGCCAAGTTTTCTTCTTCCCTCAATGCTACCTGATAGGCACCCTCCACAATAATCAAGGGTAAGAGGCTAATTTCATCTTGAATTTAAAACCTTAGTCCTTTTATGTACCTGGAAACCTTCTCCACATCCTCCTCAATGTGAGTTTCTCTTATATTCAACTTGTATAATTTCCCTATGTATTCTTTCACCATCATGGATTTCTACCTCAAATAATATAGCTTCCTCGAAACATTCACTTGGTAATCCTTGGGAATGAACTTGCTCTTGAATTTAGTAACTATCCTATCATAGCTTTTAAGCTTTATTTTTTCTTTTTTTCTTTGATCTTACTATAACCCATCCCACCATAGTATTGTATGCCCTCATAACCTTGTAACAACATCCTTGGTCTTATGATCCTCCTCAACATACTCATAATCAAAACACTTATCTAGAGTGTTGATCTAGTCGAACAAATCTTCCACATTTAGCGTGCCATCATATAGCGACACTTCCATATTTGGTCTAGACCCAACCTTGGTGACCAGCTTAATCAATTGGTCTTCATGTTGATCTCTTCCTAGAGTTCCCTCTACCTCCTCCTCAAAACTAATGTCTTTAATTTCACGGATGTCTCTTACATCAGGTTCTCATCTCTTGTTATTTTTCATGGTCTCCATTCTTTCCTGGATATGTCTCAACTCCAATCTCAAGTCATCATCCATTTTCATCCTGCCTTGGCCTTCTCTTTTGGGCATCATACTAGCAACACAATTCTTTTCATCTTCTTGAATTATGTTTGTAGTTGTAGGATTTTTCAAAGCTCAAAGGAACACTTTGATACAAAAATAACAAGTGAAAACATGGTCAATCCATTTTACCCTTTTTTTAAAAATAACAATAAAAAAATACCCCCAAGAATTTTCATTCCACAAATCTCACGAGGAAAGTCCCTTCACATCCCATCAAAATTCCTTAAGAGTTTAAAACAAACGTCAATCTGCAGATGGTCCACTCTTGAATCCCAAAGTAGGTCGGTGTTCAAAGTCTTCTAATGGTTGGGGTTAGAGCCTCTTATTATTAACTAGGCTCAGAACTACGCCCGACTATACCAACCAACCATGCAAGAAAATGGGTTGGGATTGAATTCAGGTTGGTTAGTTCACTCCTTTCCTCACCGAAATTATGCTTGACCACTCCGACTACTAACTAATTGATGGGCCACTACACAAGGTCGGGGTTGAATTTATTTGCGAACTCGGTGGAATGAAAGAAAGGTTGGAGGGCCAACCTATGACTACGGATCTATCATTTCAAATTATTCTAACATGCATAGATTTATTCTAGCTTAAAGATATTCCATAATTAGTGACTAGTAGGAATCTAGGTTGTTGTCTTTCTCGCTCACTAGTAATTAACTTGGTGCAAATTTTTTCAAGTCATGAATGGAACGCAAAAATTAACTCAAAATTCAGAGATCGGACAAAAATAGAACACACAATAAAAAATTGATGGTACAAACAAAAAAATTCCCTTTTTTCTTCCATGGCCTTCGTACCTGCAAGGCCTTCAAGCATACACATTTTTATACAACATTAAAAAATAAATATCCTTTAAAAAAAACAAGTATGCTAATAACAACAAGTTATCTAAATTAGACAATTGTCTCTTCTCTAGAAGCCCTTGCTAAATAACATAACAACTATCCCATAAAAATGGACACACCTATAAATATGAAAAAAAACACACACACACATTTTGTATAATTGTCCCTCAAGGGACACATAGGAAAAATTATAATATATATTTACATAGGGAAAAATAGACAAAATATGGAGAAATGCTTCTGCATCACTTTTGTATGGTGATAGATTTACATTGTTACTACAATCATCTTTGTTCAATTTCAAATCCCTGGTTATTCGAGTTGGAGTAGGCTTTCTATTTTACATTTTAAAATTATTCAAGATGTTTGTTGCATACTTTGTTTGAGAGATAAAAATTCCATCTTCCATTTGCTTGACTTCTATGATTAGAAAATACCTTAACAACCCCAAGTCTCTCATTTCAAACTCATTTTTCATGACTTCTTTGAAATCAGCAATGAGGAGATCATCACTCCTTGTGAAAAGTAAATCATCTACATATAAAACCACAACTAGAATATTACCATCACTTTCTTTGATGTAGAGGGTAGGCTCACCATCACTTTTTATAAAGTTATTGTCCAACAAACACCAGTCTATTTAGTTAAACCATACATGCCTTGATTGCTTCAACCCATATTGAGCTTTCTTTAGTCTAGATAACTTGTCTTCTTTCCCTTGAATATCATAACCGGGTGGCTTCTCCACATACATTACCTATTCTAGCACTCTATTCAAGAAGGATGATTTCACACCCATTTGATATACCTTCCACTTACATTGTGCTACTACTACTAAAATCATCCTCACTATTTTCATTCTTGTAGCTAGTGCAAATATTTCAACATAATCTCTACCATGCTATTTTTTGTATCCCTTAAAAACCAATATTTCCTTATGTATTTCTATCTTTCCTTCAACATTTTTTTTTCTTATCAACCCACATTACACCTATGACTTTGTAACACCCTCCTCCCACACATACACAACTAACCATCCAGCCGGTGTAAATGAGAGGACATTATAATATGATTCAACCTCCTAAGTCATGCTAAGGAAGTGGAAATGATGGAAGGACACCATACAAACATTAACAATCATCCATGGTACTGTCAAGAACCAATCCAATCCTTTAGACAACTTGCCTTGGGGTCCTACTAATCTTTTGGACAATTTAAGGGTTAGTCACTGCCAAGCTATAGGCATGAGTGCAACCACCAATCCAAAGTCACTCTCACAAGATTTCCTACCAACAACCAGAGACCAAAACTCTCAGTGCTATGCTAGTGACTCTGGGATGTGAGCCACTTTTTCACAGCGTAGTGCCCAGGTCACTAACTGGAATTTAACCATCTCTTTTGATCAGTAAAATAACATGGAAATGAAAGTATTAAAGAAAATACTTATTTAAGACCTTGCCTAGACCCCTACTAGCCATGACAGGCATTTCGTCAAACATAATGCAAATGTGTAATCTACAGATGTAGTTAATAGTTCTGAGCATAGGCGTCTCATACTTAGCCTATAATCACTAAGAACCATTGATGCCTCAACACATCAACTTCCATTCCATCCATTAGGTCATAGATACATCGATCATTCAATTACAAGTAAAAACATGATGAGATCCATACATGGTTTCTCTCATAAAACACATACATAACCGACATAATAGCAACAAGAATACTCATGAAAGTACATCCATATAGATCAAATAAAATTCATCCAAATGATCATAGAAATACAAGGAGAAATAAACTTTAATTAATGATGCAAAATCCAAACCCGAGATGGGACTTCCATGTTCTACTCGAACGTCAAATGGTTGTGCGAAATATCTCTTTAGCCATTCACCCTCATGCCATATTCCAAACATGAATGTTGGATCTCATAGAACAAATCAATCAAAATTCATACAGGGCTTCTAGAGGCCATCCACCTCAACCCATCAAACAATGATTACACCTCATGATCAAACATCACAAAACCATCATCAAATTCGTCTCCATCCAATCCTTCCAAGGCTTCCAAAGTGTTTGTTCCAATCAAAGCTTCCAACTAGTAACTCAACCCATAGTTGTCATCGGAATTACAAAGCATTTATCCAACCAAGGCTTCCAGGACTAGTGACTCAACCCACCAAGGGCTGTTACCAGGAATAGTGTCCATTCGGAGCTGCTATTCCCACTAAGACTTGTAGCTATCTTAGAAACAAACAAGTAAAGACTTGTAGCTATCTTAGGAACAAAGGACACCAACCTTAGTCTTGCACTTGGTTCCCTACTTGATTCCTCTCCTTCCTGATAGATCTTTGCCGCTTCTTCTTCGTCTGCCTAGCTTCAAAGAGCACCTTTGGAATCAAAGTAACATACTACTATCGAAGAACAAAGATCTATATTCATAAATAACACAGGACCAGATATGTATTAACCATACAAATGCACATACAATCAAACATACAAGAATATGGAGGAAAACTTGAATAGCTTTATTAATATCAAGAATAGAAAGAGGATTACAACTAATAGTTCTGACCCAGCATCATCCTCCAGCAAGAAAGCCCTTCTTCAACTCAAGTAAAGCTTAGATCACCCAACACTATGAAGTTTCACCAGAAAACCAACAACACTTCTCTACAAGATACAAAATTCCAGCCTTTGGATCTCTGTGATGAGGGATCCATTTATAGATGATTGTAGGAGGGTGAGTCATCTTCTGGGGTATTGATTAGTTTCCTCTCTCTGATAGTTCTTGATTCCACTTGGATACTAATGATCTCTTACTCATCCCTGGTCGAAAACAGAGAGGCAAGTGTCAAACGGGAAGTTTATGGAAGATTCTATGATCTTCCACCTCGCAAACTGTCTCTGCCATTTGCCCATTCCCACCCATTCCACCCTACAGAGGGGCCATCTAGTATGCATCACACCCTTTACATTGGGAAGGTGATATGAATCACACCCTCTGCACTAGGTATTCAGTATGGTCCAGTTTTGACCATTTCTGAGCAGTTTTTAGTGGAGAACTTCTGGGAGATGATGTAATCAGCTGACCTTGTTCCTTTAGGTAGTGAAGCAACACTTTTAGGGACTTAGAAGCCCTCAATTTATGGACATTTATGATTTGGATTGCAGTGCCAAAAAATGTCTATAACAGTTGCCCCCTAAAGCATGAGGTCATTAATCTTTTGATGTCAAGTGAAATGCTTTATCATGAGGATCTGAAGTTTTTTCGAGTTGGGAGGCGACCTGTAATAAGATACAATACAATACATTATCTTCATAATATTTTCGTGATCTAGCTGAGGCAGGCATTCCCATGCTCAGCTTTATAAATTCATTTTCATGTACATAGGACAGACAATCGTCTGTGTAGCAGACTGATAATTCAGACTCATCATCCTTTGATTTGGATGATCATTTGTTTGGCAATGATGTACATTTGATGTCTTTATATTCCTGAATATATCGCAGCCCAGATGGATGAAACTAGATCTGAGGTCTTCAAAACTTGTTCAATCTTCACTTGGAGTATAAGTCGATCCATGTGAAAAATGTTTTCGAGTCGAACATGGAAAGCCATCGCCGAATTACCAGCAAATGATGTAAGTTGTTAACAAACATGAGAGGAATCACCAATAATGACAATGACCCTCAAGGTACTACAATACAATTTGTGCGGTGTGAAAAAGGATTTGGCATCAAACACCACGCAAAATCTCTCGGTCGAAGGCCATTAATGTAAACCTGTCGCCGAAAGTGAGAAACTTGCCATTGAGGCATGCAAGCTTCAAAGTATTAAAAGGGTTGTTCTTAGGTCGACTTCTTGGATAATGAGCTAATGTCGACAAGAAGTGACCCGTCATAGGAGGGCCTTAATGAATCCAACATCTATGACACGAAACGAAGCAAATGATTTTGGAGGTGAAAACGATCTGATGATACGGGGTTTAGGGTGGCGGTCATGAAAGAATGGAGCGTGGATGTATTGCAGCGGGTGAGACACGAGTGAATTCTCTGAATGACTTCTCTTGAACATATCGGTGACACTGACGATGGATTGGTACCTTTAACCCCTAAGATGGATGGTGTGATGGACCAATGGTGATATGACCAGTGAACGGAACAACCCAACTTGACTCGGATGTGGAGAGAAAGTGTCATGTTCAAGAGCGACTTGCTACCAATAAAGTTTTTCAAGTTTTCTTCCCAATTTTCCCCAGACATTGTTGACCAGTACCTATTTATTTTTGACAAGCTTGAGGAGGATAACATATGATTGTTCTATAATTTTCCCTTCAGGCAAACCTGTCAGTATATTTTAATGAGCCTAGTGACAATGAAACTCGTTCTCGTCCATTTGGACGAGTTTCTCGCTATTCGGTTTTAACAAGTTTAACGACAAAGATAACTCGGTCCTTTTCAATTTTAGAGAGTCTGAAAGGGATGGAAAGGAAACTCCAAAGATTCTTTTTCGTCATATAATCCCTTAAGTCTAAAAAAGCGTAAAATAATACGAAAGGGATGAATGTTCGGTAATTTTAATCAGCAGAACAAGACAAATGCTCGATCTTTTTTTGTAATAATCCCTCAAGTCCAAAAAGATTAAAATCTAGAGGAGGGATAGCACGTTCGATGAATTTAACGAGAAGGAGAGGCTAATCGCTCGGCAATCTTTTCATATTTTATGAGTCAGTTGAAAAGAGCTTAAAGGAGACTCATTTTTCATTGAACGAGTGATGATTTCGGGTAGTATCTGATTCCGGGTAAGGTTTGGAATTTTCCAGTCACGACAGTGTCATAAGGATGGCTAATAGAATCACTCTTTACAGATGTTCCTCAAAAGTGTAAAAAATCAAATGGAGGCGAATGATCAGCTAAAAAATTGAGTGGAGGTGATGATGAGAACACGACCAAGGCTCAAAAGCTGATGATAATGCATTCACAATTGTTATTTACTGGAAAATTGGTTCATTTTTTAATGAGCTTAAACTCTGGGGGAAACATTTGCTCATTGCTTATGTTTATTTTTTAACGAGCTTGAATTCCATGTTAAAACTGCTCGTGCCAGTCACATAATAATGATATCTCATCTACGATGCCATTTCTTATGGGGCTTGCACCTTTTAAATCTTTGCCCCGAATCCTTTCTTTATGCAAGCTAGGAAACAACCAACCTTATGAGTTTAAAGGGTTAGAGGACCTAAAAATTTAAAAAATAAATGGTCACTCTTCGCTTGCATGCAAAAGGTTTGCATGCCCCCAGGTATAGTGAAAAATTCCCAGGTTACCATATGAAAGTTCTCCATCCACGTCGTAGACAAAATGCTTCCTTGGCGATGTCTACCGAAATAGACAAAGGTGAGCGGTGCAGTCGCCTCCACTCACATAACTTTGACGAGGGAATCTTATTCCAGTCTAATCCCATTTTCCTAAATGGACGAGTGTGTTAGACTAGTCATATATCCTCCGTGGAAACCTACTCTATACCCAAGGTTTTCCCGTCGAAACAGACCAGGGTGCATGCCCCCTGGGTTTCAGTCATATCCTCCTGAATCACTCGCGCTCATCACATGGACGGATTGGAGATCAATGAGATATTCCTTGCATGAAAAGACCATTTAGGGATGGAATTTGACTATTTTCTATGTGTGAACCAGGGAGTGACAGTTGGTCTATGAGCTTGACCATTCTGCCTTCATGCAGAAAACACATTACTCTAAAGAGTGAGGAGACGATGACTCCCATGCAATAAATATAGTCACGCCCAAGGAGTATATTATAATCCAGGGGTCCTTGGACTACCATCACGTTCATGTGAATGGTTTTCATTCTCAAAGTAATGGGCACATTGGGAAGGATCCCTAATGGTCGACTGGTTCCTTTATCAAAGCTTGTCAGATTTCTCATTTCAGGCAAAAGCGATGGCGAACCAAGCGCTTTCCAAGTAGTTGAGGAAAGGATACTCACGGAAGCCCCTTCATCTATGATGGTACCAGCCATGACCATTCTATAAGCTTGTACAATGATTCGGAATGGTACATTAGCTGGTAAACGGGTCTGCCTAGTAGATTATAGTTGAAGGAAATGACTAGGTTGCTTGGATGTGGGACCGAATAGACGGCCGGATATGACTCTGATGAACTTCCTTCCTACGATAAAGGAATGGGTAGACTGCCCCCAAGTTCATCGGAGTCTGTGTTTACAAAAAGAATTTGAATGGTGTCGTTCTCTTTCTCTTCAGTGACGGTATCATGCGAAGATGAAACTTCTGAAGGCAAGACTGAGTCAACTGCCACCTCAACCTTTTGAATTTCGTCTGGTATGGATTTGAATCTTTCATTTTCAATGATAGACATTTCAGCCGACCACAATGGCGTGCCAGCTGGATTTTCAACCAGTGGTGGACTCGGCAAGAGTTTCTTATATCTAGGAGGGAGCCATAGCGGTGAAGTACGACAGTCATCCAAAACTCTTTTAGCTTCATCTAGGAAGGGAAAATTGTGGACGACGTGATCACCTTCACACAATTTACAAGGAAATTTGTGATTCCTTTTCTATCCAAATACTTCGCTTTCACTGGTTGATGGTGTGCTTTCAACATGATCATCAGAGGTTGATAACACCAGATTGTGCAAACGAGGAGACTAGTCCCTTAAGATCCGAGGGATGCAAAGACAATCTCGATGATAGTGGTCTCCTTTGCAAATGACACATGGAGATTTAGGTTTAGACAGTGCGGTGTGAGGATTTTCGCTAAACAACACATGGTTGTCCACTTTCACTTTTGGTTCTTTTTTCTTCTTTTCTTTTTTCTCTTTCCACTTCTTCTTCTTCTTATTTACTTAATCTTTAGCTTTACCAGCTTTATCAAGCAAAGAGGAAGGAGGAGAGGGAGCAACAGATGAAGTAGAAGGCTGGGGGGTAAGTCTAGTATCATCTAGTTGCTGACTTGGTTGTTCAGGAATTACGGTATTCTAAATGATAGATGTAGAGAAGAGCCATACGAGCAAACCAATCATCAACCCTGGAAGTGACAATGTGGCCAGATGGGGTGCACCAACATCTCCCCAAGAGGAGAAAGGACTAGGATTTCCTCCAAGGGGAAATCCTTGGTTGGTAGACTCCATTTTTCTCAACCTAAAGACCAACGAAGGAACTTGTGATGTTATTCCAATTAAAATAAATTTTCGACGCTTTGACAGAACTTGTTTTTTCAATTTTAAAGAGTCAAGAAAAAACAAAAGATGACTCTAGTCACCTTTGATTTTTAATGAACCTGAAGTGACAAATGCTCAGATGGACCTTTCCTTTTAAGGAGTCTAAAAAGGAACGAAAAAGACTTCTTTGGAAATCTAGGCAGAGGGGATTAACAAACCAATCGCAAAACTGCAGAATAATTTTTACGATATGGCAGTCAGTCTTCCCGAATGCTATGTTCAGTGCATTGTGATCGATAGGGCAGCATACACGACTTCCTAAGGGTAAAGGATATAGCCTATTGTGGTCTCCCAATATATACTTGAAGGTACGTGAGAGCACAAGTCCATACTGTCACTTGTTGTCTCAGAGGTGAGGAATCATCCAACCAACAATGAAAACAACAGTTACCAAGTTTTACAACGTCGAAATACGTCTATAGCCTAGACTTCTAGATGTTGTGTGTTAGGTTACAAAGCGTTTTTAGATTCATTAAATTTATTTTATAGTTGATCCTGTTTAAAAATTTTCCTTTCAGGTTCACCGCGTGATGTGTATACAATTCCTAAAATGTAGTCTAAGATGATAAAAAACTATTTAATCTTCTTTTGGCAATCAGAATCCTAGCTACTAAGGAAAGAAAATCGAGAGTCTTTCAACAAAGAGCACAGAGAACACACTAAATTCACTGTCCTAAATCAAACTAAGCAGTCTAAATGAAAATGCACATGCATGTATTTATTTTTAGCCTTCTTAATGTATGAATGATGATAAGAAGGATAAGTGCAAATCTGAATTATTTTCAAAGCAAAAATACTTAACAAATTTCTTTTCAAAATGAAGTGAAGATAAGGGTGACACTTTGCGATTTTGAAATGAAAACTGTTTTTCGACACTTTAAAAACTACTAATTCAAATCATATATAAGACTAATAGTACAATCAACTATCAAGAACAATGGGATTCTCTTCTATGACTAAAAATGACACTTACGACACTTTGAGATTAAGAAACGACAGTTTGACTACAGTACTTCTTTGCAAAAGAGAAATGAAAATGGCACACAATACATAAAAACACCTACAGTTCTTTGCACAGTAAAGGCGGAATGATGGAAGAGAAGGTTGTTTTCACAGAGATATACTGACCATAGATAGAAAAACTCCTGAATAGAACTGAAAAGAGTGAAGGAAAACAAAAGTCTGAAGGTAAAATTAACCTTCCCTGACCATCACATCTGTCACACAGGGAATCCAGTATGCATCTCACCTACTACACAAGGGAAGTGCGATGCATACAAATTGCCTTGAAAGGAGTGTGTGATGGTACCAGTGTGAGACTTTTAACCAGTCTTTGCTCACAATTTTCAATTCAGTTTAGGGATTTAGGCCAAGTAAGTGATGTTCAGTAAACGTAAATCATAGGGGTTGATCTAAGGAGGTTACTAGAGCCACCACTTAGGGAAATTAGAACGGTTGCACATTGATTGTTCAATTTATAAACAAAACCCGAAGATAGACTGAAGCAACATTGATCTACTTTTCATTTGTATAACAAATGCAGTTCGAAGGCTAGCTGGCTTGACTTCAAGCTCCATCTATAGGTTTATAAAACAAACAAAGATAGACTAAGAAACAATCTATTCACTACCCAGTGGATTCGCCATTTTGTTACCAGGAATAATGTCCATTCGGAGCTGCTATTCCCACTAAGACTGGTAGCTATCTTAGAAACAAACAAGTAAAGACTACTTTCATTTTCCTTTATGAAAATAGATAAGAGTGGAACAAAGGACACCAACCTTAGTCTTGTGCTTGGTTCCTTACTTGATTCCTCTCCTTCCTGATAGATGTTTGCCACTTCTTCTTCATCTGCCCAGCTTCAAAGAGCACCTGTGGAATCAAAGGAGTATACTACTATCGAAGAACGGAGATCTATATTCATAAATAACACAGGACCAGATATGTATTAACCTTACAAATGCACATACAATCAAACATACAAGAATATGGAGGAAAACTTGAATAGCTTTATTATTATCAAGAATAACAAGAGGATTACAACCAACAATTCTGACCCAGCATCATCCTCCAGCAAGAAAGCCCTTCTTCACCTCAAGTAAAGGTTAGATCACCCAAGACTATGAAGTTTCACCAGAAAACCAACAACACTTCTCTACAAGATACAAGATTCCAGCATCTGGATCTCTGTGATGAGGGATGCATATATAGATGACTGTAGGGGGTAAGTCATCTTCTGGGGTTTTGATTAGTGTCCTCTCTCTGATAGTTCTTTATTCCACTTGGAGATTGATGACCACTTACTCATCCCTGGTCAAAAACAGAGAGGCAAGTGTCAGAGGGGAAGTTTTTAGAAGATTCTATGATCTTCCACCTCGCAAACTATCTCTGCCATTTGTCCATTCCCACCCATCGCACCCTATAGAGGGGCCATCTAGTATGCATTGCACACTTTACACTGGGAAGGTGATATGCATCACACCCTTTGCACTTGGTATTTAGTATGGTCCAGTTTTGACCATTCCGAGTAGTTTTTAGTGGAGAACTTCTAGGAGATGATGTAATCAGCTGACCCTATTCCTTTAGGTAGTGAACCAACACTTTTAGAGACTTAGGAGCCCTCAGTTTATGGACATTTATGATTTGGGTTTCAGTGCCCAAAAATGTCTATAACAAGGGCTTCCAGAGCATTTTTCCAACCAAGGTTTCGAAGACTAGTAACTCAACTCAAACTGTTACAGGGCTTCAAGAGCGTTTGTCCAACCAGGGCTTCAAAGAACTAATCACTCAACCCAAGCTAAGGAAACATGAGAACCAACCAAAAAAATAAATGGAAGTAATCCCACAATCACCATGCCTATCCAGGAAATTGAAAGGCTAGGAAATCCACTGTCAATCTAAGAAATCCTCCATGCCAATGTTAGATCACAACTAGGAAACCACATGCATGTGTCATAAATGCTAGGACTAGTGAAGGAAACATACATGCAACTTAGTACCTACAATAAAATATGATTTAGTCGCTGATCCTGATTCCTTCTTGTGCTTTCCTTCTCTTCCTTTGCCTTCTTGCTCCAAAAATCCAAGTATGCCACATCCACCAAGAGTGCTCCAAGAAAAATCTAAATCTCCAATAATATGAGAGAGAGGGAGCGAATAATGAGAGAGCTCCAAAACTGAACTAAAAAAAGGTTACCAACTGATCCTCGAAAACCTTTTTATGAATGGCCCCTATATTTTCTTGTTTTTCCTCCTAACATTCAACTTGTAACCTTTCACCTCTATTTTCTCCTAATTTCCATTATTTTCATAAATAAATCTACCAAAAATGCCATTTTTCTTTTCCAAAGCCTTAGCCATTTCCTTTGCCAATTTCCCTAGCCATAAATAATCACAAGTGATCACCATCACTATGATTTTCCCCAAAATTCAGCTTGAAATAATTGTCCCATCATCTATGGTTATTATTTTGTCTTTATTAATTTTATACATGGAATTTTCACCAGGGCTGTTACAGAACCCTCCCCCTTGGGGGAACACCGTCCTCTGTGTTCAATAACACCTATAACAACAAAAAAGTTATAAGAGAAATATACTACAGATAGATATTTAGAACGTAGTTGGATGAAGTATTTAGGATGATCATCTTGCTGGAATGCAAACCAACATAACAACATAATAACATGACATCAGAACAATATACTTCATAATGGAGCTTTATAACATAGCTCATGGAGGTATTTATATCCATTGTACATAAAACAACATCATCAAAACTTATACCAAAGCATATACCACAACGTATACCAAAACCACACCAAAACACAAAGCCAAAACTACTTTGCCTCAACTGGAAAACAAGAAAGGATATATAGCCTACATCTACTCCGCCATCTCCCATGTAACTTCATTGGCCTAGAGTGCTTCCACTACACCTTAACTTGCTCGATTTATTATTTCTGGAGCATGAGCACCTTTTCCTGCAATATACAGTGAGGCTTTGGCTGGAATTTTCCATCTGATTCCACTTGTAATACTGACCAGTCGGTCACATTTTCAACATCATCAACATATTTATTAAGAAAAGATACATGTAAAGCATCATGGCCTTTCACTGTTGGAGGCAGTGCAAGTCACTCGGCTATTGGTGCAATCCTCTCAATAGTGTTGAAGGGTCCACAAAACCATGGTGCCAACATCGCACATGATCCAATCCATAAGGAGCTCTTCTTCGGTTTGATATGCAAGTACACCTGTTTCCCAACATGGAACTCCTCGAACAACCTGTTTCGATATGCATACATATTTTTCCTATCATGTGTTACCTTTAGATTCTTCTTGATCACCTGCATTTACTATTGTATGTATGCCAACATATCTAATCCAATCAATACTCTGCTAGCTGGATCACTCCTACTGATGGGAGTGTTGCAACTCTGCCCAGACAATGCCTGAGAAGGAATCATCTTCAATGACTCCTGATAACCATTTTTGTATGCAAACTCATCCAAATGGAGATACTCTTCCCACTTCCTTTGTTGACACATCACATACATCCTCAACATGTCCTCTAATATCCTGTTGACCCTCTATGTCTTTTCATATGTCTACAGATGAGAAGCTATACTGAATTCCAACATTGTTCCCAAAATTGCAAATAACTCCTTCCAAAACATGGAAGTGAGCTTCACATCCCTGTCTAACATAATCTTCTTTGGAACACCCTGCAGTCTAAATACATCTTAGATCAATACCTGTGCTACATATCTAGCTGAGAATGTAGACATCACCGGAATGAAATGTGCAACCCTCATCAACTTTCCCACAATAACCATAATGGAATCATGTTGTCTCACCATCTTCAGCAACCTTGTGATGAAGTCCATCGAAATGACCTCCCATTTCCACTTTGGAATTGCAATTGGATCTAGTAGCCTACCTGGATTTTTTTATTTTACTTTCACTCAATAATAATCAAAACATCTAGCCACAAAATCTACTACATCTCTCTTCAAATTTGGTCGTTAATAATATCTCTTCACTGCAGTTAATGTCTTCTAATAACCTAGGTGACCTAAATATGGTTTCACATGAAACTTCCTCAAGGTCACCTTCCTGAGCACACTATTATCTAGTACATATATCCTATCACAGAGCCTGAACAAAACATCTTCTCTAAGACAATAACCCATACCCTATGCATCTCCACTTATACCTGTACCTGTACTGCCACCTGTACCTATACCACTACCTATACTTGTACCTACATCTATACCTATTCTAGAAACCTGTGCATAATCTCTATATACCTGACATCCTATTGACCTTCTTGCAAGATCCTATCATGTAAGTATGTCCCATTGGATCTCATAGCTGGAAAGTGATTTAAATGTACCCATCTACTAAGAGAATCTGCCACCATATTCTCTTTACCTTTGATGTACCTGATCTCGAAATCAAACTCATTGATCATGGCCAACCATCTATCCTACCTGACATTCAAATTTGACTAGTCAAACACATACCTCAACCTAATGTGATCACTCATAAGTACAAATATCCTGCCAAAAATATAGTGTCTCCACATCTTCAATGCATGTATGATCACTTCTAATTCCAAATCATGTGCCAAGTAGTTCTGCTTCTGCTCGTTTAGTTTCCCGGACTCATAGCATACCACCTATCCATCCTGCATAAGGACTCCACCAAGTCCACTCTTGCAAGCATATGTACATACCATGAACTCTTTGTTTGGATCTATAATCTATAGCATTGATGCATGTGTCAACAACTACTTGATTTTCTCAAAGCGAGCCTCACACTCCTCAGTACATTCAAACTTCTTACCTTTCCTTTGCAATGATGTGATAGGATAAGCGATCCATGAGAAGTTCTTGATGAACTTCCTATACTATCCTACTAAAGCCATCAAATATCTCACCTCATCCACACTCTTAGGAGCTACCCACTCCATGATGGTCCTTATCTTCTTTGGATCTACTATAGTTTCCTCCTTGGAGACAACATGCCCCAAGTAGTGAACCTCGACCTGAAAGAATCTACACTTGCTAATCTTATCATACAACCGATGCTCTCTCAACAAACTCAACATTGTTGCTAAATTCTTGGCATGTTTTTCCTCTTTTTTAGAATATAGAATTATATCATCAATGGACAGGATAACAAAATTTCCCAATTATGGACACAAGGCACTATTCATAAAGACCAGGAATGTAGCTGGAGCATTAGTTAAGCCAAATGGAACAACAACAAACTCATGATGCCCATAGCTGGTCCAAAATGGAATCTTGTAAATGTCCTCCTCTTTGATGCGTACCTAATGGTATCTGGATCTCAAGTCAATTTTTGAGAACAGTGCTTCTCCCTTAAGTAGATCGAACAAGTCATCAATCCTTGGCAAAGGGTACCTATTCTTTATGATCACTTTGTTCAACTGCCTATAATTAATGCATAATCTGAGAGTACCATCTTTCTTCTCCATGAACAATACAGTGTGTCCCATGGTGATACACTTGGCATAATGTATCCCTTGTCTAACATTTCCTTCAACTCAACTTTAACTCAACCAATTTAGGAGTGCTCATCATGTAAGGTGCTTTTGATGCTAGAACTGCCCCTGGCACTAACTCAATAGAAATGTCTACATCCTTATGAGGTGGAGACTCTGTAATTTCCTTAGGAAATACATCCTTAAACTATTGTAAAACTGGGTACCTACTCAACACATCTATAAACTCAACTTCCTTACCCTTATCGCTAGAAATGTCCATTGCAAATAGCTTACACCCTTTCCTGTGGATACACTTTGCTTGCATAGTTGTCACCATCCTAACTCATGTAGCTTTATTATTACCCTTATAAGAATATTGGTTCTTCATTGTCAACAATACACTCAATGTCTTTATCATAATAGTCTATCTTGGTTCTATGAAGATACAGCTAATCCATACCCAATAACATATTGTATGAACCCAACGATAATACATTGAAATGTGTTGTGGTATGCATACAATTCAAATCAAATGCGCAATCTCTTACCCAATGAACTCATTTTTTTGTACCTATATCGAACTGTGCTAACCAAGACTCTCCATGCAATTCCTTACTCAAACCACACTTTTCCACCAATTCAGGACTAACATAGCTATAATTAGATGAAGGATCAATCAAAATATAAATAACTTGATCACAAAGGTTACTTTCCATCTTAATGGTAGATGCCTGATGATATTCTTGTTTGTTATCCAGTGCTACATAGATATGTGGAATACTCTGACCAACATCCCCAATACTTTGTGCCTCCTACGCATTGTATATATGAGGTCTACCACCATGATTCTATGGGAAATATCTCATTCAATGATCCTTGCCACAAATCCAACACTCTATAGGCTTCCAACCTGTCTCCTTCTTTTGTTCTCTCGATCGGAATCCCTGTCCTCTATTTGATGCATTGAACTTCTTAGGTGGTGCGACATTCTTCTTGTTACCTGTATATTGAGGTCTTGCACTCTTCCTATCCCATTTTCCTTTGCTCTTTGTATTAGCTTTCCAATCTAGCTTTGTCTTGGTTTTGTGCTTTGATTGTTCATAGTAATGACTTAGCTTCTAAATGACCTCCTCCAATGATCTATGCTCATCGAACTCAATTCTATATTTAAATGAAACTAATAACCCCCTAATGAACCTCTCAATCTTGGCCATTTCCTCTGTGAGATAAGGAACATACCTCAATAACTCCAAGAACTTGCTATTGTACTCATCATCTATCATGGAACCCATCATTAACTCATAAAATTCTTTTACTCTGTCATCAAAGTATCTCCTTGACAGGTACTTCTTCTTGAATAGCCACTCAAACTCACTCCAAGTAAAATCCTCTTCATGAATGCATCTAACATTCTTCACATATTCCCACTAAAGGCTTGCTTTACCTTTGAGACTAAATGTAGCCACTCTAGATTTCATGTTCTTTTAATAGTCATGCAACCTAAAGAATTTTTTCAAGCAAAGAAACCATGCCTCTGCATCTTGTGGTTTCTTCATCTCTCCATCAAATTTTGGTGGCTTATCTTTCTTAAACTCATTTGGAAAATATCCCGCATCGCTTCTCCTGTAAGGATGATACCAATAACAGTCATGGTGCTTCTTTGAATTGGAACTAGAATCATACCCATGTCTATCCCTTATCATATCTAGAGTGTCCATCCATTTGCCATCTTTGATTGTGTCTTCTCTATCTGATTTGTGACTACCATGCAATCGACTACCATATGCCCCATTACTTCTATGCTCTTGCTCATAGCTGATCCGACGTGGTCCTTGTTTCTAAAAAAATTGAGAAACTTTGAAGTATTACTGCATTTACCTCTGCATGTTTCTCTTATGCCTGTATGATTCTGTCATTATCTCTCTTACAACTTCTTATCTCTCCCTTTAAGCTTCTCAGTGTAGTTACTAAACCAGAAGGGTTCCCAACACCATACTCCTCTTCGGATTCATAGAAAAGGCATTTATAGACAACCATGTTGCTATCCATTTGATGTTTGTTTGTGTAAGGTATATCATGTCAGATAAGAAAAATCACAATAAACTAACGTACCTTAGTATATCTCGGGGAGCATACCTTGTCTACAAGATCAACAAATCAGCATCATACATGTATAACATAACAATGAATGCATATAGAAATATAAAACATAAGAATATGACTATGCAACAATCATTGTAGCTAGGGTCTAGCCATCAATGCATGACCTCAATAACAACACACACCATGACCTCATGCATGACTACCACCATCATTACATTACTATACACTTGGCCACATGCATAATGATGCATAACCTTCCACACATATGCATAAACACATATGACCAAGAATGAATGAACAATACCTGAAATCATACTTGCAAGAATGATACATGCAACCAAGCATACAATAATGTAACCAAACATATAAGAATCTAACCAAGAATACTACAACGATACATGTAAGTGACATAAATCGACACGTAACCAGTGATACACTCACAACAATGCATTCCCCAATAACACCTCAAATTTCAAATGACGACATGATGACAACCATGAACAATGTCATTCCAATGCAGCAAGCACATGGGATATGAGGGTGAGAGACACACATTCAACTAACATGCATGGATGACCAATGCATAGCCCATCGAGTTCGATGGGTGAACCATGTTCTGATACCATTCTGTAATGCCCTCCTCCTAAATCTACCCAATCAACCATCCAGCCGGGGTAAACATGGGAGGAGAGGCCACTATGATATGATTTGACCTCCTAAGTCAAGGTAAGGAAGTAGAACCGACGGAAACACACCATACAGACATTAATCGTCAACCACAAGAACTTCAGGAACGAATCCAATACTTTAGACATATTGTCTTGGGGTCCCACTGAGATATTGGATAATTTAAGGCTAAGTCTCTCCCATTCTATAGGTATGAGTGTAACCAACAACACAAAGTTGCTCTCATAGGCTTTCTTTCCAGCGACTAGAGACCATAAATTGTTAGTACTATGCCAATGAATCTAGGATTTAAGCCTCTTTTTTAGGCCCAAAGCCTAGGTCACTACCCAAAATTGAACCTTCTCCTCAAATCAGTAAAATAACATGGAAATGACAGTACTAAAGAAAATACTTTCTCAAGACTTTCACAAGACCCCTACTAGCCATGGCAAGCATTTTGTCAAACATATTGCAATTGTGTAATCTAAAAGAGTAATTAATAGTTCTAAGCATAGGGGTGTCATACTTAGCTGAAAGTCTCTAAGAATCATTGATGCCTGAACACATCAACTACCATTCCATCCATTCATTCATAGATACATTGATCATTCAATTGTAAGTAAAAACATGATGAGAGCCACAAATGTCTGTTGTCATAAAACATATACATAACCAACATAATAGTAGCAGAAATAATCATGAAATTACATCCATATATACTACATACAATCCATCAAAATTATCATAGAAATACAAGGAGAAATAACCTTTCATTAATGATGCAAAATTGAAACCTGCAATGGGACTTCCACGTTCCACTCGACCATAGAATGGTTGAGCCAAATATCTCTTCAGCAATTGAACCCTGTGCCATATTCCAAATGTGAATTTAAGATATCATAGAACACATCAATGAAAATTCATCTAGGGCTTCTAGAGGCCATCAACCTCAATCCATCAAACAATGATTCCACCTCATGGTTGGACATCACAAAACCATCATCAGATTGGTCTCCATCAAAGCCATCTAGGGTTTCCAAATCATTTGTTCTAACCAAGGCTTCATGGACTAGTGACTCAACCCACAGCTGTCACCAGGCCTCCATAGAATTTGTCTAACCAAGGATTCCAGGGTTGGTAACTCAATGCACTAAGGGATTCTAGAGCACTTTTCCAATGAAGGATTCCATGACTACTAACTCAACCCAAGTTATTAGAGGGCTTCCAGAATGTCTTTCCAACCAAGGCTTCCAGGAACTAATAACTTAGCTGATGCTAAGGAAACATGAGAACCAACCAACAAAAAACAATGAAAGTAAACCCACAATCACCATTTCTATCTAGGAAATGGAAAGTGTAGGAAATATATTGTCAATCAACGAAACCCTCCATGCCAATGACATATCACAATCAAGAAACCACATGCATGCCAAAACTAGTGTAAGAAACATATATGCAACTCAATACCTACAAGCAAATCTGATGTAGTTACTGATCTATATGCCTTCTTGTGATTTCTTGCTCTTCCCTTGCCTTCGTTCTCCAAAAATACAATTATTCCACACCCACCAAGCATGCTCCAAGAAAAATCGATGTCTCCAAGAGCATGAGAGAGAGAGAGAATAATGAAAGAGCTCCAAAACTAAACTAGCAAAATGTTACCAAATGATCCTCATAAGACTTTTTATGAATGAGGCCTGTGTTTTCTTCATTTTCCATTATTTTCCTTCATTTTCCTCCTCACATGCAACTTGTGACCTTTCACCACCCTTTTCTCCTAATCTCCAGTATTTACATAAAAAAATGTTCAAAAAAATCCATTTTTCCTTTCCAGAGCCTTAGCCATTTCCTTTGTCAATTTCCTTAGCCACAAACAATCACAAGTGACCCCATCACTATGATTTTTCCCAACATTCAGTGTGGAATAAGTGTCTCGTCATCTGTGGCTATTATTTTCCCTTTATTTACTGTTATTACATGGAATTTTCGCTACGTCTATTACAAACTTCTTTTCATTTTGGATGATTCACTAATTCCCATGTATCATCCTATTTTATGGATAAATTCCTTCTGCAGATAGAAGCAATCTCTTTATATATATTGTTTTGATCTAGGAACTACCAAGACAAAATTGATATGATTTTCTAAGAGAAGTTTCAAATATGGAAGAAATACTTACTTGGGAGCCAATGCAATATGTCTTCTTCTCCCTCACTTGCAAGCTTTAGCTCCAATTCCAAATGCTAAAATTGGAACCTACAAATCATCTAAAACAAACAAGAGAACCAAAACATATAAATAACACATATAAAAAACTCTAAACTAGAAGCCAAGGATTACAACCCCTGGATGCCTTAACCTTGTAGATCTCTCCCAACTATCTTGTCCTTCCTTTCACACAATAGAAATCCTTCAATCATACCTCAAGCATATGGATGGATTATGGACCTATAGAGGCAAATGAGTAGCATGAGGGAATAAATAAGAGTCTCAAAAACCTAACCATGATTCTATGGGAGGTAATGAATTTATAGAGTAAATGAGGTGGTTTGGAATTTACCATTCTAGGTCTTAGATCCACATTAGAAGGAGGTAACTATTAGGATATAAGAGATAAGACCTCAATATTTGGAGTTCGAGATCTGATCCAACAATAAATGGTTAAAACCACTTCCAAAGCTTCTAGAAAGAGAAACTTCTAATTTTTCTTTTATCTTTTACTCATTTCATTTTATGATCACAAATTTTGAGAAAGCAACCTTTGTTGTTCAACACAATTTCCATGTCTGCAACCTGCATTAGCGTAGTCCATCTTAAAGATAAGTGTGATGATGCAAAAAAATAAGTTTTTTAACCAATGTAATCTGGGATTCTTGGAACCTATGGAAAGGGGATGCTTTTGTCATTATAGGTGATGATTACAAATCATGAATGGATGATGATTAATCCAGGTTCAAGGCCATTTGTTTGGATGTGACAAAATGATGTGTAAAATGTTTCTCCCTAAAGTAAAAAAGTCAGAATTTGTGGTTGAGGATTGATCTGCTTTACCATGTGAAAAGTATGGATCAAGAATCGACTCATTGAGATCATAAATTGAATATTACAATACAATATCATGATGATATCATCGCTGAGTTAGGCATAACCATACTCAAAATATAAGCCATTTTACATGTACAATGATAAAATTCATGTCCATTGATTGCATATAGTGGACCCATGCTTGGACGAATTTCTATATGAGCATAGACATCATACATTGTAGACCTTGTATGCATACTTAAATTGTAGCCTAGACAGATGAAAATAGATCTAGGGTCTTCTACCTCATCACTTGATAGTATGAGTTTAATCATGTGAATAGATGTGCTATGGTCGAACATGGTAGACACCATCTAATTATCAACCAATGATGAAATCCATTAATAGACGCGAGAGGAACCACCGATCATGATAATAGACCTCAGGGTACTTAAGCGTAGTCTATGAGGTGTGAATGAATGAGATGAAATCAAACACCACATAGAATTTTTTGGTCAAAGGACAATGATGAGAACTTTTCATGGAAAGTGAGGAAACTTGCCATTGAGATATGCAAAATCCAAGGCACTAAAGAGAGCTTCTAAGTAAACTTCCTAGATAATGTGTTGGCGGCGATAAGAGGAGACTGATCACAAGAGGGACTTAATGTATTCCCCATCAATGACACAAAATGGGCATCAAGATTTGAGATAGGATGTTGATGATTAAGATCTGGTTTAGGGACGACAGAAATGAAAGACGGCTTAAAAGTATTGTAGAAAATGTCAACTGAGGGTGGAATTCTCTTTAACATATTAACAACACTTCATGGAGTTGGCAACATTGACTCAGACCCATCATGAAGGCTTTCTTTAAGTTGTGATCGACGGAGAGGTAAGTAGATTCCCCAACCCAAAATAGTCACAAATGTGAGAGGTTGTCATGTTCAAGAGATACTTGATGCCATAAATAGGCTTGACACCCTTTTCCCCCAATTTCCCAACCATTTCTGGTTAGTACCTCTTTATTTTTTTACACAGTGGAGGAGGTTAACATATGCTTGGCCTATAAGTTCATCCTTCAGATGAATCATTCTAAGAAATTTTAGCAAACCTTGTGAAGGACTTGTTTGGTCTCATCATGCTCGACAAGCCCCATGCTATTTACGTTTTTATGAGTCTAGCGAAGGTGTAACTCGACTTATTTTTCATGTTTAGTGAGTTGATGAGCACTAGTATTGCAACAAGAATGTTGCAACCCCTAGAGCTACCAACTTTATTTTATCAACTCGGCGTTCATACAAGCTTGGAGGTGACATTGTTGTATACACAAGTACAAGTGATGGTTCTGTCTTTTGTCACTATTCAGTTGGTGAGAGACCACTAGGGTTTTCAAGCTAGAATTCTATGAATTTAGAAGAAGCTTGATTGATGATGGAAGAAAGAGAGATCTACTCTAGGAGAAAGCTTATATAACATAAATAAGGAAAATGACTACAATCTTATGTGAAAAACACACCGTTCTCTAACTAACTATTGAGAAATTATGCTTTACAAAAATTCCAAAACCAACATGTATGAAATGATACTATCTAAAGCATGGAAGTTCAAGACATCAAACATCACTACTGTGTAGGTAAAGGACTGAAATAAATGTGTTTTGTTCTTTTTATTCTTTTTCTAGAAATTCAAGTGTAAACCCTAATCTCTTTTGGTGATGTGGCAAGTGGTTTAGAGATGATGGTGGACGGTTTGGAGGCTATGGAGATGATTGGAAGATTTGGGAGACCCTTGGGTGACCTAGTATGGCTTCCTAGAGGTTTTCCCTCAATTCGGCCTCAAAACAAGTCACTACAGGAAAACCTACAGGATGTACTAGAAGCCTACAGGATTCCATGTATTTCTATAGGGTATAGCCAAGAGAAAGAAAGATGGTTGTTGGAGGTGATGGAAGGCTTAGGTAAGGTGGTGGATGGGTGGAATGGAGTGTGAAGATTCCTGGGATCATTCAGAACTCAATACCAAGGTTAGCAGATGGTTGGATTCATTCAACATGCTTGGAGGAATTTCTATGTAAAATGATGAGATTGGTGAAGATATTGGTGAAAGAAAGGGATGATTATGAATGGATGAAGTTGGGAGGTGGTTGCCTAATATAATATCCCTTTAGATTTATGAAGCACCTATTCTACATCAAACATTTATAATTGCCACAAAGTCATGTAAACAAGAAGAATTCTAACAAGCTAGAAGAGGAGAATTATTGAACTAGCTGTCTACTTCATGCATGAGGAAAATTTCTAAAAAAAATGGACTCATGGATTGTTATAGACATTTTTGGGAACTTCAACCCCAATCACAACTGTCCATAAACTCAGGGCTCTTAAGTCCCTAAAAGTGTTGCTTCACTGCCTAAAGGAACAAGGTCAACTGATTACATCATCTCCCAAAACTTCTCCACTGAAAAATGCTCATAAATGGTCAAAACTGGACCATACTGAAAGCTCAATGTAGAGGGTGCAATGCATATCAGCTTCCCAATGTATAGGGTGTGATGCATATGGTTTTTCTCCTCTGTAGGGTGTGATGGTTGGGAATGGACAAATGGCAGGGACAAAAATGCGAGGTGGAAGATCATGGAATCTTCGAGAAGCTTCCCCTCTGACACTTGCCACTCCATTTTCGACCAGGGTTGAGTAAGAGATCATCATTATCCAAGTGGAAGTAGGAAATATCAAAGAGAAGAAACTAATCAAGATCCCAAAAGATGACTCACCTCTCTGTAATCATCTATATATGGATCCCTCATCACAGAGATCTAGAGGCTGGAATTTTGTAACTTATAGAGAAG
>APFE030867983.1:130797-153696 GCA_000404065.3 Pinus taeda | reverse complement strand
ATAAAGCTATTCTTGTTTCCTTCCATATTCTTGTGTACTTGTTTATATATGCTTGTATATGGTTAATGCACATCTGATCCTGCATTTTTTATGAACTTAGATCCCTGTTTCTTGCACAGTAGTATGTTGCTGTGATTCTATAAGTCCTTTTGAAGTTAAGCAGACAAAGAGAAAGTGGCAAAACTCTATCAAGAAAGAGAGGAAATTGAGCGCAAGACTGAGTCTGGCCCTCTTGGTTCTCCTCTCATCTATTTTAGTAAAAGGAGTCAATAGTAGACTTTGATTTTTTGTTTCTAAGATAGCCACCCATCTCAGTGGGAATAGCAGCATCCATGTGGACACTATTCCCATATAACAAAATGGCGACTTCAGTGGGTGTCATTCTTTTTCTCTTCAGTGACGGTATCGTTCGAAGATGAACACTCTAAAGAAAATACCGGGTCAACTGCCATATCGACCCTTTAACTTTCATCTTGTATGGATTCCGAGGGTTCATTTTCAACGATAGGTGCTTCGGCTGACCACAAGGTTGGGCCAACCGGATTTTCAACTGGTGGAGGGCTTGGCAAGTGTTTTTGATATGTAGGAGGAAGTCCTAACAGTGAAATCAGACGATTATCTAAAACTCTTTTAGCCTCTTCAAGGAAGGGACAATGGTGGATAGTGTGATCACCTTCACACAGCTTACAAGGAAGTTTACGATTCCTTCTTTGTCCATGTGCTTCACTTTCACTGGTTGACGGTGAGCATTCAACATGATCGCCAGAGGTTGATGCTACCGGATTGTGAAAACAAGGAGACCAGTCCCTTAAGATCTGAGGGATGCAGGGATAATCTCGGTGATAGTGGTCTCCATTGCAACTGACACAAGGAGATTTAGGTTTTGACTGTGCAGTGTGTGGATTCTTGCTGGACGATACTTGGTTGTTCCCTTTAGATTTTGGTTCCTTTTCCTTCTTTTCCTTTTTCTCTTTCTTCTTCTTCTTCTTCTCAGTTACTTGACTTTTAGCTTTATTAGCTTTATCAAGCGAAGAGGAAGGAGGAGAAGGAGAATCAGATGAAGTAGAAGGTTGGGAGGCAACTCTAGTGTCATCTAGTTGCTGGTTAGACTATTCAGAAATTGTGGGATTCTGAATGACAGAGGTAGAGAAGAGCTAGACCAGCAAACCAATTTTCAATCCTGGAACTGACAAAGTGGCCATATGGGGTGGACCAACATCTCCCCAAGATAGGAAGTGACTAGGATTTCCTTCACATGGAAATCCTTTGTTGGTAGACTACATTTTCTCAACTTGAAGATCAACGGGGGAATTTGTGACATTATTCCGATTAAAATAAATTTTTAGACGCTTGGACACAACTTGTTTTTCAATTTTAAAGAGTCGAGAAAAAACAAATGATGACCCTAGTCACCTTCAATTTTTATTGAGCTTGAAGTGACAAGTGCTCAAAGGACCTTTTCCTTTAGGGAGTATGAAAAGGAGCAAAATGGACTTCTCTGGAGATCTAGGTAGAGAGGATTACCAAACCAATCGTAAAACTATAGAATACTTTTTACGGTACGGCAATTAGTCTTCCCGAATGCTTTTTTCGGTGCATTACGATCGATAGGGCAGTAGACACGGCTTCCTAAGAATAAAGGATGCAGCCTATTGTGGTCTCCCAATATATACACGACGGTACATGGGAGCACAAGTCTGTACTAGCACTTACAGTCTCAGAGTGGAGGAATCACCCAACCAGCACTAAAAGCAACAGTTACCAGGCTTTACAACGCTAGAATACGTCTCTAGCCTAGACCTTTAGATCTTGTGCGTTAAGTTCCAAAGTGTTGTTAGATTCATTGGATTTATTTTAAGTTGACCTTGCTTAACAGTTCGCCTTTTAGGTTCACCACGTGATGTATGTATAATTCCTAAATGCAGTCTAAGATGATAAATAGATGTTTTATTTTCTTTCAGCAATGAAAATCCTAGCTATTAAAGTGAAGAAAGTCAAGCATCTTTACTTCACAGAGCACAGAGCACAAGCTAATATGCACTGTCCTAAATCAACCCAAGCATTCAAAATGAAAATGCACATGCATGTATTGGTTTTTAGCTCTCTTAATGTGTAAATGATGCTAAGAAAGCTATGTGAAAAACAAAATTACTTTTAAAGCGACCGTACTCAACAAAATGCTTTTTCAAAACGAAGTGAAAGAAAGAGAGACACTTTGCGATTTTGAAATGGAAATTACTTTTCGACACTCTAAAACTAGTAATTCAAATCTTATGCAATAGTAACTGTATAATCAACTATCTAAAACAATGGAATTACTTTCTAAAACTAAAAACAATAGCTACGACACTTTCAAATCTAGAGACAACAATTCCACTATGCTACTTTTTGCAAAAAGAGAACTAAAACGACGCACAATACATAAAAAACGTTTATAGTTCTTTGCACTAAGGAGGTGGAATAATGCAAGAGAAGGGGGTATTCACAGAAGTACATAGATTACAGACAGCAAAAACTCTTGAATAAGACTGAAAACAATGAGAAAAATCCACAGTCGGAGGTCAAAATCAATCCTGCCTGACCATCGCACTTGTTACACAGTGAACTCAGTATGCGGCGCACCTTCTCCATTCGAGAAGTGCGATGCATACAGGCTACCTTGAAGTTAGGGTGCGATGCATACAGGCTACCTTGAAGGTAGGGTGCGATGGTTACAGTGTGAGACTTTGAATGAGATTTCACTCACAGTTTGCAGTTTAGTTCAGGTGTTTAAGCTGAGTAAGTACAGATCAATGTATATAAAAAAACAAGGGTGATCTAAGAGGTTACTAGAGCCACCACTCAGGTAAATTATATTGCTTACAGATCTATTGTTTAATTCATAAACAAAACTTGGAGATTGACTGAAGCAACATTGATCTACTTTGCATTTGTATGTCAAATGCAGTTCGAAGGATAGCTGGCTTGACTTCAGGCTCCGTCTATATGTTTATAAAAGAAACAAGGATAGATAGGCTAACAAGTAATCTAGTCGGTTCCCAGTGGACTCACCATTTTGTTATACAGGAATAGTGTCCACACAGATGCTGCTACTCCCACTAAGATGGGTGGCTATCTTAGAAACAAACAATGAAAGTCTACTATTGATTCCTTTTACGAAAATAGATGAGAGGAGAACCAAGAGGGCCAACCTCAGTCTTGTGTTCGATTTCCTCTCTTTCTTGATAGAGTTTTGTTGCTTGCTCTTTGTCTACTCAACTTCAAAAGGACCTGTAGAATCACAGCAACATACTACTATGCAAGAAACAAGGATCTAAGTTCATAAATAATGCAGGATCAGATGTGCATTAACCATATACAAGCATATATAAACAAGTACACAAGAATATGGAAGGAAACAAGAATAGCTTTATTACAAATCAAATTAGGGGGAAAAACAATAGAAATTGATGTTGAAGTCATCGATGGAAATCTTAATTACAACATCCTACTGGGAAGACCCTGGATATATGCCATGGCAGCTATTGTGTCAACCTACTTTAGGAGAATTGCATTTCCTTCCTGAAGAGGAATTACAATCATTAACCAACAAACTTTTCTCCCCAACAGTTCGCAAGTTACGAGAAGCATTTCAACGATCCATGAAGGCCCTAGCATGCTTCATAATATCGAAGTAGGCCTACTAAAAGACCCTACGTTAATGTGAACCTTTACACTATCACCTCCTACCAATTTGGCAGAAGTGGCTAATGTAGGAACCTGCAATATGATATCTTCCATTCAAAAGATGTCAGAAAACGATGTTAAAATGGATCATTCATAGGTTTTGCCTCTAACTTCGCTAGAAATATTATAGCAATCAATGTTCTCAGCATGGGGGGCAAACCAGCATCAATGCTCATCAAGCATTTGGATAGATAGATCTAAGGAATATGGTGCCCCTTCAAATCCTTGGTCGCAAGTATACCTTACAGATGAAAGAATTATTCAATCGATGATGATCGATGGGGCACCACGGGAAGATCACCACCACCATTCCCATCTTCTGACTTGTAAAGAAGAAAATTCCAGCGACCTACAACATCCTTCAGTATTTGATTTTCTGACGAATACTGTAAACACGGTGGATTCCAAGAGAAACCTATCCAATATCAAAGAGACTATTGCCATAAACATCTCGACCAAAACAGATGTTGTAGAGAACATTCATGTTGGCAAATATTGTTCTTCTTCCAAATTGGAAATATATAGCACTCTCTTTCATGAGTTTAGAGATGTCTTTGCTTGGTCATATGATGAAATGCCAGGTATCGACTTGAGCATAGTTGAACACGAGATTAAGATGTATCCAGATGTCAAACCGGTACGACAATGGCTAAGGCAGGTGCACCCCAAGAAAGCCATTGCCATCAAGGCGGAAGTTGAGAAACTCCTCCATGATGGTTTCATTTACCCCGTTCCTCTAACTGATTGGGTATCGAATATTGTTCTTGTGATGAAAAAACAAGGAACGATCAGAGTGTGTGTTGATTGCAGGGATGTAAATCAAGCTTGTCTGAAAGACAACTACCCTACACCCTTTATCGACCAGATTATTGATGAATGCACCGGATGCGAAATATTTTCATTCATGGATGGATTTTCTGGGTATAATGAAATAAATATCCGTCCACAGGACCAGTCACAGACTGCATTTATTTGTCCGTGGGACACATTCGCATATCGCAAGCTTCCCTTTGGTTTGAAGAACGTAGGAGCAACTTTTCAGAGAGCAATGAACTATACTTTCTATGACATGAAAAACATCATTCAACCTTATCTCGATGATCTCCCAGCTCATTCTTGAAAGCGGACGGATCATCCACAGCATTTGAGAGAAATATTTCTACGTTGCCGACACTATAAGATAAGACTCAATCTGCACAAATTTATGTTTTCTGTCAGTTCTGGTCGTTTACTTGGCTTCGTTGTCTCAAAGGATGGGATTTGTCTCAACCCTTGTAAGGTTCTGGAAATCGTCGATTTGCCTCCACCTTCAAGCCTGCTTCAGATTCAGAAACTCCAAGGGAAAGCAAATTCCCTCAAGAGGTTCATTCCAAATTACACCAAACTAGCTAAATGTTATACTCGTCTTTTGAAAAAGGATGTACCCTTCATTTGGGACCAGGTCACACAAGCTTCCTTTGATGCTTTAAGGAAATCTCTAATACAAGCATCATTAATGTATGCTCTTGATTATCAAAAAGACTTTAACATGTATCTAGCTGCAACAGATACAACCATAGCAATGGTTTTAGTTCAAGAAGACAATGGAATTGAAAATCCTATATATTATTTAAGCCGAAACTTAAATGATACGGAAATGAAATACTCCTACGTTGAAAAGCTAGCCCTCGTAGCTGTTCAAGCAATACAGAGAATTTGACACTACGTCCTCTTTAGGAAGACTACCATTTTGTCAGATTGCAACACCATGACTTATATATTGTCGCGATAGTTGCTGGGGGGCAAGTATTCGAAATGGATAGCAATTCTACAAGAGTTTGATTTGAAATTCAAAAAATCCAAATCAAAGAAAGCCCTGTTATTCGCAAAGTTACTATGCGATCTCCCATCGTCATCCAATGATGCCACATCTGAAGAAGCAATCGTGGATGAAAATTTATTTCTGATATCTTCAAGCGATTTCTGGTATGGAGATATAATCATTTATCTCCAGACACAAACATATAGGCCTAATACCTCACGCTCTGAACAACGATGTATTCGATACCAAGAAAAAGACTATGTGATCATCGGTGATACTCTTTACTGTCGTGGTATCGATACAGTTCTGCGGAGGTGCCTCACCCTTGAGGAGGCCGGAAAAGTCCTAAATGAATGCCATTCAGGTGCGTGTGGGGGGCATCAATCTGGTTATGCTATGGTGCAAAAATTTTTACGAGCAGGATCTTTCTGGCCAACAATGTTCAAAGATAGCATAACCGCAGTTAGAAGTTGTCATGCTTGCCAAATTTTCGATAGCAAAACCAGAAGACCACCTGCACTGCTGCAACTAGTAATAGCTGTTAGGCCATTCGCCAAATGGGGCATAGATTTCATGACATGTAACCCCACCTCGACCGGGGGGCATGGGTACATAATAGTCGCGGTGGACTATTTTACCAAATGGCCTAAGGTGATGCCTACATTAAACAACAACGGTGAAATGGTTTTCCTTTTCTTTTTCAATCACGTAGTCTCTAGATTTGGTGTTCCACAGGCCATAGTCACAGATCATGGATCACATTTTCACAATTACATGATGGTTGAGTTGGCTACCAAATTAGGATTGTCCTACGATAGCTCTACTCCATACTATCCGCAAGCTAATGGACAAGTTGAAGAAATCAACAAAGTCCTAAAATGCATGCTGCAAAGGATGATCGAAGTCCACAAATAGGATTGGCACCTAATCCTGTACTCAGCCTTGTGGGCATATCGGACATCGGTAAGAAATGAAACTGGATTCACACCTTTTCAATTGGTGTATGGTCTCGAAGCAATCTTACCAGTTCAATGTGAAATCTCATCCCTCAAACTCGCAATCGACCTTCTCCCCGGAACCTCAAAAGAAGAGGCTCGTTTCTTAGAATTAATCTGTTTGGATGAAACCCATCGTGATACATCTTTGGCTAATGAGGCTCATAAGAAACGAGTCAAAGCACAGTTCGACAAGAATTTCAAACCTCGTGTCTTCTTGAAGGGTGACTTGGTTTTACTTTATGACCAGGAATCCGATAAATTGGGAGCAGGGAAATTCAAATCGCTATGGATGGGTCCCTATATTGTTAAATGAGTGTTAGCAAAAGGAGCCTATGAGTTGATGGACTATCGTGGGATTCCACTGGCGTAACCTCACAACGGGTTGTACCTCAAGCGCTACTATGCTTGATCTCGCATAGTAGTCCTCGTGCTTTCGTTACATTTTTGTTTTCGCCAAGAGCATTTAATTTTGTTAAGTAATCCACTTTTGCATTCATTGTAGATGTCAAACCTACTAGAATCATTTGTTGGATATGTCGACGGAGCAAGTCGTAGCTTGCAGAATCTGTCTTCTGTGGCATGGGCCATTTTCAATCCCAGCAGTGAGTTAGTAAATTTCAGAGGAGTATGTATTGGTCAGTCTACGAACAATATCGCTGAGTATAGAACATTAATAGAACTCCTTTCTGATGCCATCATGCATGGTATATGCCGATTTGTCGTCAGGCTAGACTCACAGCTCGTCATTCTACAACTCACCAGCATCTATGCTGTACGAAATCCAGCTATCTATCGCATGTTCCTAAGGGTCAAAATTTTGGAAAGACAGTTTGATTTCATCCAATATCAACATATTTCTATAAGTTTAAACACATTAACGGACTCATTGGAAAATTATGTGTTAGATAGACATTTGCGACATTTATAAAAAGAAGCATCACATCAATATATGCAGCAGGATCATGTAACTAAACCAAAACAAAGCTCCGAAAATCAAAAATATATTCGATAAGTATTTATAGTCTGTACATAATGTTTTGTAACCAAGACAAAATTGGTCAAATGACTCAAAACTCAAAAATGGTAGGGGGAACCCTAGCCTAATGGTGCTGGTGATAACAAGTCACCGCCTGTGCAATCATCTATAAGAAACTAGTCCATCGACTCGGCACTCCAGTGGTATGTTGCTGCAACCACAAAGGTAGCTCATCGGTCCTCACATCTGGGATGCCAAGGGTAAGACCCTCAATTTGGTCCTGTAGTGCCAAAAGAGGCTCGGCAACATCAAGGTCGCGAAGGATAGCCCTCCCAACCACTTCTCTTGCTGGAACGACCGCTGGGTCTCTACGGTGCACTGTCGGTCGAACTGGGCCAACATCTGCATGAAAACACGAGCTTTGATTAGTCTTGATCATAAGAATATAAGAACATTATAAACAACAATGAACAGAGATATTGTCAGAAGAAAATTACCCATGACACCCCACTGCTCTCTAGCCGGCAACACCAAATCCAGATCACCTCGGAAGTCCATACCAACATATGGGAACCTGGCATAGACCATCTCCTGACAGTCAAACCACTCAAAGAAGGTCTCAGAAAAATAAATCTGGGGCTGGCCAGCATGCCGAGACATGAGATCGACCCATCTCTACATCCCTGGTTCGGTTGGTGGAGACAAACCAAGTGATATATACTTTGGCTGCATCAGTGGGATTCACTCCAAGGTGAAAGCAGTCAAAATAGAGCCATAACCAAAGTTCTTGGATCTGCTGCTCTTCACCTTGGTCAACTATTCCTTCATCATAGAAAGTACTGCATCACACCAATTGAACACCTTTGGTTCAAGGCATTCCAAAGCATACTACATATAAGATCTGTTGGCTATATGAAGAGCAGAATTACCAGCCAGTCTAGCAAAAGTAAACAGGATGGTCCATAAGGGCCGGTCAGTGACGTCTCAGATGTTGATTTTGTCGTCTACACTCGCCTGAGATCCCTTTCTGCAATGCTGGCAAATGTACTCCCTTACAGACTCAACCCCCACGGGCGGAACCTGATAAAGAGAGAGGGGCACCATGCCTCGATAAGCCGGTCAGAAAATAGATGCCCACCACTGTCAAGGGGATTGATTTGGCCCTAATCTATAATACCTCGTTGATAGGATCCCAAGCATTGAGGAAATACTGCAACAAAGTAATTTTTTGCCTCATGCTCGAGATACGAAAAAACTTTAGCAAGCCACAGTTCTGTAATGCAGCTACTGTGCCTGGATCATGTAAAGCAACAATGTCCTCTTCTTCATGCTCGCGTTCTCGCCATGTGACAACCATTTTCCTCCGATGAATCTCTAAAAAATAAATAAGGGAAGAGTTAGGATCTTCATCTGGTGAAAACAGGAAAAAAGTTTCATGAGAAAACTACGCAAAAATTTTCCTCCTTGTGCCCATCGCACCCTAGCAAGTGTTCTAGGAGCGATGCATACTGACTAGTCAATGGAGACATCAGTATGCATTAACCCTTTCAACTAGGGAAGGGTGTGATGATCCTAGGGCGAGTTATTCAAACCCCAGGGGCTCAACAGAATAGGGAAATGAGCTCAAAATCCAAAATGAAAGGCATGTAATGAAAGAGAACAAGTTTAGCTCTTACCTAGTCTGAACGGCATCGAGAATCGTCCACAGAATCTCCCGAAATCTGCTGGTAAAAATCAGGGGGGAAAGCACCTCCAGAGCTCCAACAAACCAAATTCAAATGAAATGGTAAAATGAGAGGCAAAAGTCATTTTTAATTTACTATGCACGTAGTTCAAATAAAATATTAGTGTTTTAACTCATTTATCATACATATGTTTTCATTTCTAATCAGTTTGATGAAGCAAATGAACAGGTAGTACAATCTTTGAAAGGACAAAATGTCAAGGGTAAATCAAAAAATCAATGACCATCATGGCGAGCAATGTTGTTGCTGAGTTCAAGCTCGTTAAAAAATAAACATAAGACATGACCAAGTGTTTCTCCCCACATTTAAGCTCATTAAAAAATGAACAGGTACATAACCATTGTGAATGCCTTATCGCCAGCTTTTGAGCCTTGGTCGTGTTCTCACCATCACTTCCACACTGTTTTTAGCCAATCATTCACCCCCATATGATTGTTTACCCCTTCGAGGAACATCTATGAAGAGTGATTCTACTAGCCATCCTTATAACACTGCCGTGATTGGAAAATTCCAAATATTGCTTGGAATCAGCTGCTACCTAAAACCATCACTCGTTCCTTGAAAATGAGTCTTATTTAAGCTCTTTTCACCTGACTTGTAAAATATGAAAAGATTGTCGAGCGATTGGCCTCTCCAGCTCATTAAAAGGCATCGGAAGTGCTATCCCTCCTCTAGATTTTAATATTTTTGGACCTAAGGGATTATTACACAAAAAGATCGAGCGCTTGCCTTGTTCAGCTCGTTAAAACTATAGAAAATTCATCCCTTTTGTATTATTTTATGCTTTTTCGAACTTAAGGGATTACACAACGAAAAATAATCTTCAGAGTCTGCTTTCTGTTTCATTCAAACTCTCTAAAATTGAAAGATACTGAGTTATCTTTGTCGTTAAACTCGTTAAAACTAAATAGCAACAAACTCATCCAACAGGATGAGAACGAGCTTCATTGTCGCTAGGCTCACTAAAATATAGCAACAGGTTTGCCCGAAGGGCGGATTATAGAACAAGCATATGTTATCCTCCTCAAGCTTGAAAAGAATAAAGAGGTATTGGTCAGCAATGACTGGGGAAAATTGGGAAGAAAACAAGAAGAAACTTTATTGGTAGTAAGTCGCTCTTGAACATGACACTTTCCTTCCGCATCCATGCTGGGTTGGGTTGTTCCATTCACTAGTCTTCACCATTGGTCCATCACACCATCCATCTTTGGGGTTAACGCTACCAATCCATCGTTAGTGTTGCCGATATGTTCAAGAGAAGTCATTCAGGCAATTCACCTATGTCTCACCCACGGCAATACATTCATACTTCATTCCTTCATGACCACCACCCTGAACCCTGTATCATCAGTTTGTTTTCACCTCCGAAATCATTTGCTGCGTTCCGTGTCATTGATGTGGGATTCATTAAGGCCCTCCTATGATGGGTCGCTTCTTGTCGACATCAGCTCATTATCTAAGAAGTTGACTTACGAACAACCCTTTCAGTACTTTGAAGCTTGCATGCCTTAATGGCAAGTTTCTCATTTTCAACGACATGTTTACATCAATGGCCTTCGACCGAGAGATTTTGCGTGGTGTTCGATGCCAAGTCCTTTTTTCACACCACGTAAATTGTACTGTAATACCTTGAGGGTCATTGTCATTATTGGTGATTCCTCTCGCGCCTGTTAAAAGCTTACATCATTGGCTGGTAATCAGGTGATGTCTTTCCATGTTCGACTCCAATTTTTTTTTCACATGGATCAACTTCTACTCCGAGTGAAGATTGGTCAAATTTTGAAGACCTCGGATCTAGTTTCATCCATCGAGGCTGTGATATATTCAGGAATATAAAAACATCAAGTCTACATCATTTCCAAACAGATGATCATCCAAATCAAAGGATGACGTGTCCATATCATCAGTCTGTCACACAGACGATAGTCTATCCTATGTACATGAAAAATGAATTTATAATGATGAGCATGGGAATGCCTTCCTTAGCTAGATCATGAAAAAATGATGTCAAATAATGTATTGTATTGTATCTTATTATAGGTCACCTCCCAGCTCAGAAAAACTTCAGATCCTCATAGTAAAGCATTTCACCCGACATAAAAAAAGATTAACGACCTCATGCTTTAGGGGGCAACTATTCTAGACATTTTTGGGCACTTCAACCCCAATCATAAATTTCCATAAATTGAGGGCTCTTAAGTCCCTAAAAGTGTTGCTTCACTGCCTAAAGGAATAAGGTCAACTGATTACATCATCTCCCAGAAGTTCTCCACTGAAAATTGCTCATAAATGGTCAAAACTAGACCATACTGAAAGCTCAATGTAGAGGGTGCGATGCATATCACCTTCCCAATGTACAGGTTGCGATGGTTAGGAATGGACAAATGGCAGGGACAAAAATGCGAGGTGGAAGATCATGGAATCTTCCAGAAGCTTCCCCTCTGACACTTGCCACTCCATTTTTGCCCAGGGATGAGTAAGAGATCATCATTCTCCAAGTGGAAGCAGGAACTATCAGAGAGAAGACACTAACCAAGATCCAAAAAGATAACTCACCTCTCTGTAATCATCTATATATGGATCCCTCATCACAAATATCCAGAGGCTGGAATTTTGTAACTTATAGAGAAGTGATGTTGGTATTCTGTTGTACATTCACAGTGTTGGGTGATTTTTCTTTGCTTGAGGTGAAGAAGGGCTTCTTAGCTAGAGGATGATTCTGGGTCAGAGCTCATGTCTGTAATCCTCTCGCTACTTTTCATCTAAATAAAGCTATTCTTGTTTCCTTCCATATTCTTGTGTACTTGTTTATATATGCTTGTATATGGTTAATGCACATCTGATCCTGCATTATTTATGAACTTAGATCCTTGTTTCTTGCATAGTAGTATGTTGTTGTGATTCTACAAGTCCTTTTGAACCTGAGCAGACAAAGAGCAAGCAGAAAAACTCTATCAAGAAAGAGAGGAAATCGAATGCAAGACTCAAGTTTTCTCTCTTGGTTCTCCTCTCATCTATTTTCATAAAAGGAATCAATAGTAGACTTTGATTGTTTGTTTCTAAGATAGCCACCCATCTTAGTGGGAATAGCAGCATCTATGTGGACACTATTTCTGTATAACATGGATGAGATCTATTTAAAGAATGAAGATGGAAGAGATGTAAACTAAATCCCACACTTGTAAAAATGATCAAATGCTAGTTTAAGTATAGTAAACTCTAAATCTTATGAAGGAATGAAAATCTATCTTTTGGGGGCTCCTTAAGGGCCTTTTCCTCAAATCATGATTTGTGAGGGAAGAGGTGATGCCAAGACACCCACTGATAGCTTGGTCATGCTCCTTTTATCTCTTCTACCCTACTACTGAGGTAAAGCACAAACGGAAGCAAACTAATAAACAACTAATGAAATCCACAATACTTGCAATGAAATAGTTCTAGAGACAATTTAACCATGAATCTATGAAACCAAAATAAGCATATAGATAGAGGAAGAGCATACTTTGCTGGTAGGGTTGGGCCCTAACCCAAGAGATTCATACCTTTCAGTCAACTGAGTGTTGGATCAAGAAAATCTCATTTCATTATCAAAACAAAAAATTACATCAATGTCTTCCAGAAGTCTGGAGCTCGAAAATAACTAGTGTTTTTGCAACAAAAATTTGAATACTAATGAGGCTCTTGGCCTCTCTACTTATACAACTGAAGTCTCCAATGACTTCCTTAATTTAGGAAGGCTTCTCCCAAACTCAAAATGAACTAACTCTTTATATATCACTTTTTCAACTGCCTTTCGATCTTCATGACTTGGCTGCTTGCACTCCGAGTTGGTGTGATTAATGGAGAAATATTCATGTGGGGGAGAAGTTAATTAGGAGGATCTACCTCCAACAATCTCTCTCCCTTGTCTCATTCCAGTTTCAAACCTTAGTCTTGCCAAAATTCCTTGATTTTCTCTTCAAAGCCTCCATTCAATGCATATTAGTCCACTAGGCATAATATCTCACTTTAACTCATCTCATTAAACAAAATATAATCAAAACATGTAATAAGTTGTGAGAAGAGTTGATTTGACTAAGCTAAGAGGTGAGTTATGGTCCATATAATTAACCAATGATGAGGCTCATCAAGAGTTTGAAAAAGAGGTGAAAAAGAAAACTCTGAGAAGTTCCTTTTGTAAATTTAGTCCATTGGACCAAAAAAGGCATAAAACAATACCCAGGAGAACCTTTTAGCCATGTTTGGCTCAAGTATTGATTTTTTGTAAACAATTTCTCCATTCTAGAAAAGGGGTAAATTTATAACAGGGAAATGTACTTTCATTTACTTTGAAAATTTCGAAATGACAAGTTCTCAGAAATATTTTCATATTTTGGGAGTCTGAAAAGAGATTAAAGAGGACTCCAGTGGGGATCCTTTTTCCTAAGTTTTATGAGACCTAAAAAATGATAAAAGTATGCTCATTTACCAAAATGAATTGCATTAAAATTTTCAATTTAAAACCTGTATTACGTCTTCTAGATGTAATTTAGCATGTTTAGAAATAGTAAAAACATAAAAAATATATGATAAATGACAAAATTAGGTAAAAATATTCGAAAATATTTAAATGACGACTTATTTTGAGCATAAAAAGTAGTAAACGTATATTTATTTTCACCATTTACAATTTTACCTATTTGGAGAGCTTTCAGTAGTTTTCACCTTGATTCTTCAACAAGCGATTGAAACCAATTCCATGCATGATTTTCATTGTTGTTATTTTGAGGTAAGAGATTTTTCTCTTCTCTACATTTTCAAGGTTTTCATTTTTATGAATTTCTTCAATATTGGTGAGCATATGGTCAAAACAGATGTTGGAGACATTTATTTGTTAACAAGGATTTCATTTAGAGGGAATCCTATTTCTTTGTATTGATATAGGAGAGTTATAGAGATAGTAAGGAATTATGTAGCTACCCATTTTCAGCCTATCTCTTAGCCGAACAAGGATGGAAGATCGAGATAAAATACATTCACCAAATTCCCCTCAAAAAAATCATGTTTACTATTACACGGTTGGATGGTAGAGTTGCTCCTCACATGGCTGCCAAAACTCAAAAGTAGTATGCAATAGAGTGTCTGGAAACTATGGTCTTTAATTGGTGTGAAGTGCTCTTGACCAACGTAAAAGAGTAGTTCAAAAAAGAAAAAATTTGGTGGTAAAAGAACTTTTGGTATGGCTCCATTGTAGTTTCATTTTCTCTAGAGAGGTTACCATTACTATGACCCCAAAAGATATAAAAATAGCTACTTGGACCAAGGGATCCTAGCATGAGACAATGGGTCAACCTAATGGCTCAACATGAAAGAGGATCTACAATGAGATTCACTCCTACGTTCTTCAACTGGTTGTGATAGTAGTTGATCATGATCAGGGATTATCCATACACTGAAGTAGATTTCTAGGGTTATCTATGTCTCATCTTACCTAAGGGAAAGTAGTGGGATGATGCAGATAACAATAATTTTTGTTTTGGGTTTTTAAGATTTATAATTTTTTTTTGACATGTCAAAGACTAACTATCAAGTTTTCATCCAAACATTAGGTCGGTGAGACCGATGGGCATGTCTCCACTTCATCGACAAGCACATCCATAGTTTGGATAGGTTGGAGTCGGTGGGGTAGAGATGGAAGAGCTAGGAGATCTAAACCTGACATAGACACTGTTCGAGTTTGAGCATCATGTAGAGGGCCTAACCTACACCATTCCAGATACAGGGATTGTTGACATCCCTATCTATTTACAAAGATACACCATAGGGTCACGACTCATACTAGCAGATTGCTACACAAGGTTGCTTGTGCGATCATGTGGTACCATGATTAGTCACCTAGGGATTTTGACAAACATCTTGTCTTTGCATGTATTCAAATATTGTAGGCCATGAACCATATGTGTCTCAGACATAATTTTTGCAAAATTCAAACACTATTTATAGTTTCTAATCTATGGAATTTTTTTACTTATTTTTCTATCTTATACAATGTGTGATGATAATTGTATGTTTACAAATGTCACAAATTTATGTCTAAAGCATAATTAGGCAATGCATCTATTAATTTATTTATACTCCCTAGGACATGTTGATATTCAATGTAATAAAAAATTCTCTCTAAGAGGTGAACTCTCAAAAACATAAGTAACATAGTTGGACTTTTTACTGAATAAATATTATTCAAATGTAGCACCATGAGTTGTGAATCAAGTACGACAACTAGATGAAGAATACCACGTGAAATGTATCAAACAATAATTCTATCACTACGCTATACTCGATGATATTTTTAGTTGATTCACGAGCGACCAATGCATATTCCTTGCAAACTCACCTTGTTAGTATTAGCATAAATTGCCCATGATCTAGAGGAAATGTTTTAGGTACTACGACTAGCACCATCATCATAACCAACGTATGGTTAAGGGAACACTGATATATGAAAATAAAATGTAATCCAAGATAAGTATAAGTGGTAGAAAACACACTGCAGACACACCAACAATCCTATACAGTATGTACATAGTGACTATGTAGAAAGATTTAAGCATAGCATTTTTTGAGGTACAATCTATATTGGGGTTGCACCAAAGGAACTATGTCAAAGTCTACAAGCTTGTTGACCCGTTTTGCAAGTATATTTTTTAACTATATATAGACCTAACCACATTGGTTTGAGTTTCCAAACTCCTAATTTATCAACTTCTTGGTCATACAAGAGGGTCAAATCACCTTCCGAAAAGGCAAAAGGTTTAAAATTTTAGTTATGTTGTGGTTTGATATATATTTTTAGCCTCATTGGCCATCATGACATTAGGTCGAGTCTCATATAGACGAGCTAAGTGAAAAAAACATTCTTTTTCAGTGGAGGTAGCAGGAAAATGTTTGATGACTAGTTTTAATGACCAAATTTCACATTTAATTGGAAGAATGACTTCCACACCATACACCAATTGAAAAGGTGTGAATTCGATCGAGTTTCAAATAGAGGTACATTATGCCCACAAAGCTGAAAAAAGGATAGTATGCCAATTAATTTTATGAATCCCTACCATGCATTGAAGAATTGTTTTCAAGACCTTATTAATGGCTTCTACCTGGTAGTTGGATTGTAAGTAGTAGGGAGTTGAGTTATCATGATCTAAGCTCAACTTAGCTATTAGTTCAAACATCATGTAATAGCAAAAATGTTTTCCATGGTCTGTGACTATAGCTTGTGGTACACCGAATCCCATGATAATGTCGTTAAAAAGGAATAATACAACAATTTTGTTATTGTTGTCGTATGTAGGCATCACTTCGGCCCATTTAGTAAAATAATATACTACAATGATTATGTAACCATGCCCCTTGACAGAGAAAGGGCTAAGCCATTTTGAAAAGGATCCAACAATGACAACTGAATGCAATGGAGTAAGTGGAGCATGAACTTTACGGTTATGGATCTGGCATGCGTGACACTTATGGACCGCTAGGATATAATCTCTCGACATAGTCAGCCAAAAGTAACTGGAAAGTAAGATTTTTTGGGTGGTAGCATATCCAGACATATGTTCGTCGCACACTCCAACATGATAATCATTTAAAGCTTTCTTGGCTTCCTCATGAGTGAGGCACCTTCATAAGATCATATAGACACCACAAAAATAAAGAGTGTTGTTGATTATGATATAATGATGAGCTTGGTATCGAATATGATGTTGAAATTAATGAGTGGTGCGAGGGTAAGAAGTTTGAGTCTAGAGACAAGTGACGATATTCGCCATACCATGGATTAGAGGAGTCGATCAAAAACAACATTTCATCAGGGATAAAGTTGTCAGTTGTTGATTTCGACTTAGGAAAGGGAAGGTCACATATGTGTTCGAAAAAGATTGAAGATTTCTTAGACTTGAATTTAATGAACTCCAATTCAAACTCTTAGAGGATAATGATCCACCGTTGGATAATTTAATTGATGTTCAAATTACTTCATTAATTTTCAACCAAGGTTTGTGTACTTAGAAAGTGCATGTGCACAATATATGCTAGAGTTCTATTTCAATGAAATTTAATCCTAATATTAATGAGTGTTAGATTAATTCAAAATGTTACAACACACATGTTCTTTCCATTAAACCACTTCGAAAAAAAATGAAATCTAATTGTTAAACTAAATTTAATCTATGAATTTAAAATCACAACTTATTCTAATTGCAGAATGGAAACTCTAATTCTAATTTTCATAAAGGAAATCTTAATGTTACTTGTAGAAAGGAAACCTTAATACTACTTGCAGAAAGGAAATATTAATGTTACTTTCAAAAAGGAAATAAATCAAAGCTAGATTTCAACAAAATATCGATTCAACTTGTAACTTCAATGGATTAGTAATGTGCATGACTAAACTTTAAAATTCATCTATTCATCATCCATGAAATTACTTGGCAAATTAACTAAGCTATGAAATGAAACTTCTAAAAGTAATGAATTATGAAAACCAATTTTTTTGTATGTTTTATGAGTGCTCTTTTTGTTATGAACAACGAGAAATTAACCTAGAAATTGCTTAATAAAATGCATTAGCAAATCATAGTGAAGGAGAACTATCTGGCAATAAAATCATAGTAAACATGAATAGAATCTAATCCACTCTTACAACTCTATAGGGGAACCTTCTGTTGAGTGCAAGTTTTCCAGCAAATTAATTCACCTAACCACACATGTTTTCATAAACATAGTATTATACTAATTGTAGAAGTGTTGAACAAATATTGTAGACAATTAACAATAACAACCACTTCCTTTCCAGTCTCACCTCAAGGATTTTTATACAATTCTTATTAAAACTATTCTAAGTTTGCTTTGTTGAGAGGAAACTTAGCTAATCTGATAGCTAAGAAGTAAACTTAATATAAAATTATATCTCCTCATGATTTTCTACTGAAATAGAAAATCAAGATGGATTCTGATTGGACACATTAGCCTTTAAATCATTTCCACACTCACCTAATCTTTCCATGAACTTCCTTTGAAGTATTCCTATTTGCTAGAATGTTATAGCTAGAGTTGCCTTTCGGTTAACTTATAGATCTATCTATCTATGTGACTTTATAGATCAGAAGGACAGGTGGGTATTCATTTTTGGATAATTTGGCATCTTCTAATATCTTTCATTCATTCTCTGGTTCATTGGAACCTATCTAACCATGGAAATAACTGCATACTTCCTCATTAGTTGTGGAATGAGTAAAATTTTGTAGTCGTAGAAATGTTTCAATTGTATTTGATAAAGAAGTAGTAGATTATAAAACATGGATGATCAATACCTTTTGGATGCTAGAGCATATCTATAATGACCTTTTTGGATTGAAACTGCAACAAAATTGTCATCAAAATAATGGAGAGGAAAAAGGATAGTAAAAAAGATAACAATTTTGGAATTCAACATCCAATTCGAGCAGTTTCCCCAAACAATTGATGTGAGAGGATGTAGGTCATCAGGTTCGAATAAAAAACCACAAAAATCTTGTGAAGCATAATATAGTGACGAAATATTTGAACAACTTGTACAACTACCAAAAATAATTTTTCAGCATGAGAATACTTGGCTTCAGTATTGGTAAAATTATGACTCAAGTATTAGATAGGGTGCTCATCACCTAAATCATCTTCTTGTACTAATACCATGGCAATAATTTTTATAGATGAAACAAGATACATGAAATAGTAATGATGATAATCAAGGGGATACAATAATGAAACACGAGCTATTACATATTTCAAGACATCAAAATCCTTTTAAGCGGTATTATCCTAATGAAAGGGAATCCCTTTTTTAATAAACAATTGAAACCTTTAGTAAGTTCTGTGTAATTAGGAATGAAAATTCTTGGGAAGGTAGCCTTCCCTTGTAGATGTTGTAACTAAAAGAGAGTGGAAGGATTAGGAAAATCAAGAATTTCCTGTACTTTTGATCTGGGTCTCTTTAACTACTACAATTAACCAAGATCATTTACTTTTTTGATGTTAGCAGAATTGCATATAATAGAGTATGGAAATCCACATGTGCATACTATAAAGAAAATGAAACATGACGAAAACCATCAGATCAAGAGCAAAAACACATTGATAATGAACTTCACCAAGTGTGGGTAATGTATCTGGGCCCTAGTGTCAAGAGTGGGGAGGCCGCTTCATTAAATGATGCAAGATGATGATGATTACATAGTACATTCTTTGTCATTAAAACAATACATTCCCTCAATAAGAGTGGCATGTCTCTCCATGAGACATCCTCCTATAGGAACTCTCACTCAAATGGGCACTCCTTCACCATGACAAGCTAATAAAATCTCACATGATGTGGCATACAAGTATCCCTCCACATAATGCTAATTAGGGATATAAAAAAAAAAACATCATCTCAGCAAACCAGAAGAAACAAATGACATAACTGCATAATTTACATCCACTCTCAACATTGGTCGGAAAATGATAACCTCATCTGCTGAAATAGACACTGCCACTGAATTTGTGGCATGAAATCATGTTAAATGACTATAAAATTTTCCCCTTTTTAACACTTTCAAATAATGGACCCTAGGGAATCTTGAAGGTTCCCCCAAAGATTCCTTCCTGAAGATGACTGAGAAATATGTTTCTCCGATGAATATTATGAGCACACCAGCATTCTTCCTATAAACTCTATGAAAAATGACTATAAAGTTGGCATAATTCCGTCTCTAACAAAAACCAGCCTCCAAGGTGTTGGCATTATGATACAGGTGTTGTCCTTGATGGTAACTCACTCAGATGAAAGATCAAAGTATTGTAGGTTAACAACAAAGAATTACAGTTCAGGCTACACAGATTGAAGAAAGAAAGGTATACGCAGGTTCACCTTGACCAAGCCGTGTATACACATAGGTTCATTGAACAAAAGGAACCTATACGTACACATGCACTTTCACAAAAGGAAAAGTGTGTATATCTTGGGAAATGAGTTTTTGGGTCCAAGGTATCTGACCCAAGGTATTTGGTCTGTAATATTTACCAAGGTATTGGTCCTAAGTGGTTTTGGTCCATGGTATTGAGAAAGGCCTAAAACTATATAAAGAGGATAAGATCATTAGGTTAATATAAGCAAGTATTGAATATCTAATGAAGTGTGAAATTAGCTATACAGGTTATGGGTTTTTGATCTGAACTAAGGATGCACCTATATGGCTGATGAAGGTTGATGGATCAGGATCATCAAGACTTAAATGTATTATCATTATGTGGTTTGATCTTGAACATTATAGATCTAAATATTGGCGCATGTTTTTATTATGCAAATGTCATTATTTGGGTATGAATGAAGTTTGAAATAGTTGCAATGCTTCAAGTTAGCATTTCCATATCTGTACACAAGTTGGCTTTGGTGAAACAACATATGCACACTGGGTCAACATACAAAAGTAGCGTATACATCAAAGAACGAAATTTGCAGATCTGTACACTGGTTTCCCTTCGTAAAAGGGTGTATACACGCTAGTTCGACTTATGGATGTAGCGTATATCTTCTGAAGTATGATCTATAAGAGTTCTGTTAGCTGTTGTAGTATTCAGGGTTCTGCATTGTGTTCTGGTGACAGTATTCTGCATATTCAGATTGGTTGATTATGATTAGATTCAGTGTTGATGGATGAAATCTAATGATGGATCAGGATCATAATGACATATCATTATGTGATCTGATAATGGATTGGCTAGATCTAATCACTAACGCATGTTTTATCCTCTATGTGTGATTATGTCTAAAGTTTGGAAGTACAACAAAGTGTTTGCAGATCTACACACAGGTTTGCTTCAGGGAAGTTGTGTATACACACAGGTTGGCTTCTACCAAAGAGCATATACCCTTTGAAACATGGTTTTAAGATTACAACTAATTCTAAATGATAATGTAACTTAGATCTATGTACTGGTTACAGTGATCTATCTGTTGCAATTAATTGGTTAAAGTATGAACGGTTGATTGATTCAGTAGTGTCAGAGTTTCATAGGTTGTCAAGTGATTGATTGAGTTTGGTTGATTCAGATTGAGTTTCAGTGATTGGATAATGTTGATATAGTTGACGGATGTATTACAGTGGTGATTGATTTGAGCTTCAATGTTGTTGATGGGTCCAGTATGAAAATTGGATCAAATGTGGCCTTCAGATTATGGTGTTATGTTCCTGGAGTATCCAGTCTGAAAATGTATGAAATGAGGTCCTGGGAGGAAGAGAGAAGGCTGTAGCCTTCTGTAGGTCAACGCCTATGTACTAGTAAGCATATCAACTAGTACAAGAGCTAGGGGGTTGTAATTCCCTTCCAGTAGAAGTTGGAGAAACCACATTAGGTTTCCACCTTAAATCTTGGTGTGCATGTTTGATGCTTATGTGTGATGGTTCACTCTATTATTAACTGCATATGGTTATTGTTTAATGTTTAATAAAGTACTAATGCACAAATTAAATAACAACATATGATGAATTAACTGAATCATTAGTCTACTGGATATACGGTTATTTCCTTAAGCTCAGTTGCGTGTACACGTAGGTTATCCACATGGAAGTAGCATATACAAATTTGAGTATGAAAAGAAAAAGATTATTGACTTAACTAATACTGATTCACCCCCCCTCTCAGTATTATTTCCAACAATTGGTATCAGAGCAGGTGCTTTGGTAGAAGCTTTATTACCTGAAGGAGATCCGTAGAATAATGGGAAAGAAGCTAAAGAAGAAAGCACCCTAGAAGAAGAAGACATCTCAAAGGAACTATGACAGTGGGAGAATCGATTTGGGAATATATGGAAGTAACTCTTTAGATTCAGAATCACCTCAGAATGAAGATGAATAAGCAAAAAATCTATCAGGTATGAATTTGTTGTCCTCTAGTGATACATTTCTCCATCCATTTGAAGATGATGAAAGTAATAGCAAAACAATTGAATTCGCTCTTATGGGTGAGGAAGAAAGATATCAAATAGAGGCATAATTTAAAAGTCTTATGGAAAAAATTAGATATCAACAAGATCTATTGGACAAAAGGGAATGTGCCTTCAAAGAAGAAGCTACCAAACTAAAATCTCAACTAGAAAAAGGAAACAAAGTAAGGAAGCAATTCAAGGAAAAGGAAGATCAATATCAAAAGCTGCAAGATGAAGTGACATCATTAAGAAATAAAGTAAATGAAAGGAGCAAAACAATGGAGACACTCAGAGTTAGATCCAGTTACTATGAAACTCTTGAAGCTAAGATCCTCTCACTAAAAGAAGATCTTGATAAATCAAATAAGCAGAATAAAGAACTACTACAAGCTCTTGAAAAACAAGAAAACAAAGTTCTTGAATTAAGGCAATAGATGGAAGAAGGAAGAAAAGCTAAAGAAATCATGAAGAAGCAATATCTTGAAAAGGAAGAGAAACATCAGGTTGAGGTAAGTATTCTAAAAGATAAATTAGAAGAAAAGGATAAACTCTTACAACTTGAATATAGTACTACGATCTTGGATGAAATTATTAGTAGTCAAACGTCTCCTACCATCAAAACTAGTCTTGGTTTTCCTGAATCTGTTGAAGGTGAATGTTGGGTCCCTATAATA
>APFE030867983.1:87958-108037 GCA_000404065.3 Pinus taeda | reverse complement strand
TATTTTACATAGAATATGAAGAGGAGGAAGAAAAGGATCAAGAAACATCAAAACAAGAGGAAATACACCAGGACCCCACCCCAGAGAAAGAAGAAAGGAATCAGACCATATCTTGTAAAGCATTGGCAAGAATTACCACTCCTCAAACTCTCAAGATAGAAGGACATATCAAGAAGAAAAAGGTGCAAGAAGTGAAAGATCACATCGAGAAAGAAGAAATGAATCCAACCATATCTTGTAATTCATTGGTCAAAACTACCACTCAAACTATCAAGATAGAAGGACATATCAAGAAGAAAAATGTTCAAGAAGTGAAAGATCACATTGAGCGTCAAGAAATGAATCCGACCATATCTTGTAAAGGATTGGAAGAAATTAACACTCCTAAAACTCTAGAGATAGAAGGACATATCAAGAAGAAAAAGGATAGCACCAAGATATGGAAGGCTGAAAAGCCTGGAAATCTATTTGGAAATTTAGATGGTATGGGATTCTTGGCTGAAAGCAATTCTGAGAAAGCAGAAGAACATTCAGTGTCTGCTCTTAAGCAACCGGTTTGGAGAAATGGAAGGCGGCCACTGCAGTTGGAAGAAAACCGCCGTGCTACTTACAGGCCATTTAACCAACTAGAGAATGGAAATGACTCAATACTTACTATTCTAGATGGGGAGTCAAAGCAGCTAATCCCTGTTGGAATTCGGTCAGAGCATGCTTATGCAAGAAGTCTTGCTTGGTTTGCTACAAACCTTGGACCAGTTGCCTGGAAGATTGCAGCTCAGAAGATAAGGAGAGCTCTGCCCCCAGGTGTCTCATTTGGCCCTGGATGGGTTAGTGATTATGAGGCTCCTCCTCGTGCTTTATTGTCACATGAAAGAATATCTGTGGCATCATTGTCCTCTTCCACTACCTCGCCAATTGTTTCAGGTGAAACCAAGATTAAATTAAATAACGCTGAAGATAATCCCAGACTAAGAGATGAAGGGCTTCCAAAGAACTTAATTTCTGAAGGCAGGACTGTTACATCAGCTACAATGGATTTGTCAGCAAGACAGTTGGTTTCAAATTCTGCAATATGTCAAGGGATAGATAATTGCCAATCTATTCGTAATCCTCAATCTGAAGTGATTGGGCATGGCACATTAAATTCTAGTGGTGATGGAAGAGCTAGTTTGCCTTCTCTAGAAGTAAAACAAGGCTCCATAAGGTCAGGTTTAACTGTTACCACATCCAGTGACCTAGCCCTTGCACGTACAAAATTTGGTTCAGAAGTAACACAGTCCAGATTACTTGAAATGGTCTCAAGAAATAGCACACTCATGCATGGGCCTCATTAAAGCAGACTGATGGTTCAAGGTCCATTGCCAGTCTTCAGGTAATGAAATCTGAAAATATGACAAATAACAGTGATGCGCGTGGTGTTGCCAGAAAAGCAAGTGATGCATCAAAACGCGGGTGTAGTTCTCCTGGTACAAATATTGCAGTCACCACAGTAAGCTCTTCCCTATGCAACTATCAAGCTGGATCGAGAGTTTTGCAGGGACATCAAGTCGCAAGTAGTCAAGAACATGCTAAGCAGGACTTAAATGGTTTAGCTAATTTACTGCATGGCAAGATGCTAGCATTACATCAAAGAGGTTCTAATCTATCTGCAAATACCCCAGTGTTGGTGCATTCATCAATTTCATCAGCAGGGCCATCTATAAAACGAGATGATGCCACAGTGCAGGCATGGATACAATCACAAAATGCACGCCTGGCAGATGCAGATGCTACTTCTAGAGTCAGGTTACAGGATGCACCGAATCCTCATATGGAGAAGCTAAGAAATCGATCAATTTCAACGTATCTCATCAGGTGGAAGTACTTACCAGCAGAAGATTCCACATGGGACGACAAGAATTTTATACAGAAGCATCAAGAACTACTCAAGCGTTGAGGACAACACTTTTTGAAGGAGAGGGGCATGTTAGGCCCCTATACTACTATTGTCACCCCTTATTGTTATTAGTACAAACCACTTATTATATTGATGTACCCATGTAGTGCCCATATTGTTACTATTGTGCCCCATAGAAGCCCACTAATATTATTATTGTGCCCTTACATTATTATTGTTATGTCGGCTCTGGTTATGTTATGACCCCTTAGACTCCTATATATAGAAAGGAGGTCTTTTCATTTGTATCATCCAAGAATTGTTCATTTATGTAATGTAAAGGAGGTTGCCCCCTCGAAGAGGCTGAATTCTAAGGCGTGGATCTCTCTTTTCTATCTTTTTGTGAGCTAGTTTCATAACAAATGACAAGACCTCCTTTCTATATATAGGATTCTAAGCGGTCCCAATACAATTAGAGCCTACATAGCAATAATATTGTAGGGGCACAACAATAACAATAGTGCACTTCTATGGGCAATAATAATAACAACATGGGGACTATATGGGCATAATAATACAATAAGGGGGTTGCACTAATAACAATAAGGGGTTACACTAGCAATATAGGGACCTAACATTTTTCCAAGGCCTCTTTCGTGGCTTGTTGCTAAAGTTGCAACCTATTCTTCTCCTCTTTCTCTTGTCGTAGAATTCTCCTCAGTTCAACATTCTCTCCTTGAAGACTCTAGTTGATCTCCTCATCTGAATAATGGGAAAATGATGGTGAAGCTAAATGCCCACTCTAGGGGCTAGATGGAGCATCATCCTTTGCTCCTTCCTTCCCCTATTCCTTTATTTCTATATTCTCCTCATGATATGCACACATTATCTCCACACATGTGTCATCTTGAGGAGGTTCGGGTCAAGATATTTGTTGTTGTCCATTTCCCTTATTGTTGCATGTTCAATCATTCGCACTCGGAATTCACATCAGCGAGAAGACCACTTTGATACCAAAACTAATCTGGGTCTCTTTAGCTACTAGAATTAACCAAGATCTTTTATTTCTATGATGTTAGAATAATTGAATATAAAAAAGTGTTGAAAGCCACTTGTGGATATTGTAAAGAATATGAAACATAGCAAAAATAATCAAATCAAGAATACAAACAAATTGATAACAGATTTCTCCCAATGTCAAGAGTGAGGAGGTCACTTCATTAAATATTGCAATATGATGATGAGTACATAGTACATTATTTTTCATTTCAAGGATATTTTACCTCAATTTGAGTGGCATGTCTCTCCATGAGATATCCTCCTATAGGAACTCTCACTCAAATGGGCACTCCTTTAGCATGACTAGCTAATAAAATCTGACATGATGCGGCATACAAGTATCCATCAACATAATGGTAATGAGGGATATCGATAACAAAAACGTCATCTCAGAAAACCAAAAGAAAGACATGACATAACTACATCATTTACCCCCACTCTCAAGGAAGGCAAGAAAATGCAAAGCTTAGCTGTTAAAATGAACCCCACCACTAAATTCATAGCATTAAATCATGTCAAATGATTTTAAACATTTCCCCTTTCCAATACCATCAAATTCTAGACCCTAAAAAAACTTGAATATTCCCCTAAACATTCCTTCCTGAAGATGGCCAAGAAATATGCTACTTGGACAAAGATTCTAAGAACACCATAGCGCTCCCTGTGAAATTTTGTGAAATATGACTATAATGTTGGCATCATTCTACTTCTGTCAAAAATCAGCCTCCAAGGGAATCTTTTAGATTCTTGAAGATTCTACCAAGATTCCTTATTGTTGGCTTCCTGAATTTATGCTTTTTAGATGGCTAAATGGACCACACCATCACATTTCTTGTGACGTTCTCATTCTTTTGAGTATAAATTTGACATGTTTTTGTCATTGTGAAAAATCACCCTCCCGGGAATCTCAGATATTCCTCACAAATTAAAAAGATTATGTGGAATATTCCTTGAAATATTCTCTTAGAAAATGTGCCCATGCATTGTTCCATATGTATCATGGTTCAATCCACACTCTTGGTTCACCAGCTTAGTTGTCCACCACTAGTCCCCATTCAAATGGGCAATGAGTGTTTAAGTATTTATGCTTGGGCGAAATTTTCAAAGCCCAATGGGTTGGCAGGTTTCCAAGTGTCTATATTTGAAGTGGTGTAGTTGGAGGTTCCAACATCAATGACTCCCTATATGGCGCATTATTTTATTGTTTGGAGCATATGTTTTAACATTTTTGTGCGGACGACTGACATAACCGTCACGATTTTTTGGAGTTGGCAATTTGTAGTTGTGGTTTATGGTGTGTTATGGACAATGGTTATGGAACCACCTGGGTGGTGGGATGGCCCATTAGTCCAGGCAAGTTTAAGCCCTTCCCATTTTAGCATATAACATATATGTGGTATCTTTGTCATGGGCAGGATCTAGGTCACCCACAACCCTGACTCACCATTATAATATATGATTGTTGGCAGGGGTGGAAGAACGCCACCTCAAATTTGTATTTATTTTATTTTTTTTAAATCATACGGTTAAAAATATTCTGTTACAAAATAAGGGCTATTAGAAAAATTAATGATTCGATAAATTGGTGCTTTCTAGTGGCCAGATTTTATGTGCTAGGATTTTGCCAATTTGTTTCTTCGTAACCAAATTTGACCCAAACTTTGACCGTGAATATCTTGAGAATACAAACTTAGAGTTGAGTGTTGTTTGCACTGTTGGAATGAGAGTGATGAGAAGTATGATATGGTCTTTATTTCACTTCAATTTGGTCCTAATTTCACTTCAATATAGAAAATTTGAATTTTTAGCTATTTTGAAGCCACTTCTAGATCGTGAGCGTGCCTGGATCCATCTAGATCAACATTAAGGGAATTAATGTAGATCCCTTGGCTGGAAAGAAAAAATTGTAGAAGTAAACCAGATTGAACAGAGAAGACACATTTTTGTGGGTTTAATCATATGTTATAATGTTTAAATGGTAATAATATTACTCTAACATGCATCAGATGGTATTGGTGACATTTATAATGTGTAGACAAGTCATCAATGTATGGTTGCACAATATATTTAATGTCATGAAAAGCTTAGTTCATTACCCATTGAAAATTTTCTCCTGCATTCTTAAGAGTAAAAGGAAGTTTGCGATAAGAACCCCATGGACAGATGAACACAATCTTATGCTGATTCAAAGGGAGTATTTATCGAATTGTAGCCAAAGAATCCATCTATGAATGAGAAAATACCACTCCTAACACAATCATCAACAATTTGGTCAATAAAAGCGGTTGGGTAGTTGTCTTTTGGACAAGCTCGGTTAATATCCCAGTAATCGACAAATACTTATTTGTACCTTGTTTCTTCATTATGGGAATGATTGACACCCTATCTGTTAATGGAACAAGATAAATGAAACCATCTCACAAACGTTTCAAAACTTTTTCTTTAATTTCAAAAACATTCTTTGGATGCATTGGAAGTAAACATTGTCGAACAAGTTTCACATTCGGGTATGTTTTAGTTTCGTGAACTGATATATTTGGGTTGAAGTACAGAACCTCTTCATTGGAACAAGAAAAAACATAAAAAATTTCTTGAAATAGGGCCTTGCAATCTTTAATCTCATCTCAAGATCAAGAGGCACGTATGTGGACATTTTCAACAATTTTGGTTTGACTGAAATATCGAGGTAAATGTTCCCTCAATATTTTCCATATTTTTCTCAGATATGACCTTATAAATGGAGATGGAACTCTGAGGGTTGTTAGTAATCTTGGGGGAAAAGAAGTCTTTAAAATTATTCTTAATTATTTCTAGTTGGGGTAGAAAAGAGGGACGATGATGATTATCACCCTACAATTTCTCATCTGATGACATAATCTCCATGTGCCTTCATTGGTAGGGAAGATATCATCAAAAGGGTCATAATGTGAAACTAATCCAAAAATATTTAGTATGAAGGTAAACCAAGTTCACTAAGTGGTTTGTTTTAGTAATTATCGAGGAGGTTTGGTGAATAGCTTCATAAAGCAACTCAATAGCCCTGGGCAACATACAATTTCCAAAAGAGTTGATATTGGAACTATCAAGTACTATCCAGGGATCATATGGAATAGTACGAGATGAGATCATATTAATCAAATAAATTGTAGTTGAAATGTTTAGAGGAGGTGTTATTGGCCATTTTTTCACATATGGTCATTAGGCCTCCTAATGGGATTAATCAACTTCCTTTCTTCCATTTACAACATCATTGCACGAAGCCCTACACATGACTCTCTCATTCCCGCTAATTTCTACCCTAAACTTCATCATTTGAGCTAGTTTTAGGACCAACGCACCCTGGCCTCTTGCTGGATATCGTTCACCTAAAATTTTCTCCACTATGGCTGATGTTGATCACCTACAAGTTGCCCTCTTTGCACCTACGTTGGTTCTAGAAATTCAGGAGAAAGAGAGAGAATCTAGAAGCATTCATTTCCAGAGTTACCAAGATTTTTTATTACCATTACCTTCGATTAAACTCTTGAATACTATCATATCCTACCTTGGAGTTTCCAACCCTTATCCTTAGATCTCATCCTCCTATCAAGAGTGGATCTCAATCCCAATATTGATAAAAGGATAAGCACTCCCAACTACCCCACTCCTCTATATATTTATAACCTTCCATATGTAAGAGGTTGGATTTTGGAGAGTGATTTTACACTTATGTTGTTGTGAAGAGATTTAGGTTTTCATGCATTTGGGGTGATTGGAGGTAAACTTTGTGACAAAGGAAGGACAAGTCAACAACTTGGAGGGGTTCTTCTACAAGATCAACACCTCTTTATGGTTGTGACTCACTCCATTTATATCAATACAAAGAGATCTCTTGTTTTCCTATACATGACAAAATTATTTGATATATTTCAATACCATGTTGATATCTTGAATAAAGTCTTAAATACACACATGGAAGAGACAAAATAGGAAAGATAGACATGAGATTCTATTTCTTATTCACAATGATACATATTTATAATTCACAGGAGTGACCCTTCATTTCATATTCCAAGTAGTTCCTTGGACTCCTTTTGGTTGTTCAACATCCACACCAACCCTTAGAAGAGTAAGTGTCCAACATTCCCCCCTTAATCCTAAGGGTTATGTATGAGTCCATGGAGAGAGCTGTAATAAAAAATGTGCAAAATGCATGGTAGCACTAGGCTGAATGTGCTCTCTCAAATGTTGGTATAAGGAAGGTGGTTTAAAGATGACCACGAACACTGGAACGCTTAGTGCAGTTCCCAGAAATCTTCCAAGTCTGGCATGAAGCTCAGCTATTCTGCTGGAGGAAGTGCTACTGATGTTTTGAAGAGGGAAACCTTCAACCATGACAGGGAGGTCTCACACCGCATAAAAGCGAGAACCTCAACATGAAAAGGGAGGTCTCAACCTGTGATGGTTTAAGGATGACCAACAACTCTAGAATGCTTAATGCAATTTCTGGAACTCTTCCAAAACTGGAAAGAACATGAAGTCTTCTACGAGAGGATGTGTCCCCAACTCTTTGAAGAGGCATCGCCAAGTAAAGAAATGCTCAGGGCATCTTTATCTCTGGCTACATCTCTGGATATGGTATGGCAAGTTGTGGCTCAGGCTCACTTGATGTGATTTTGAAGCTTTTATATGACCATCACTTACCCCCATGTTAGATACAAGGTGAGATGATGTAGGAAACTCAACTGCAAGACTTTTCAATGCTCTAGAACAAGTTCAAACATATGATTAAAATATGTTCTTGGCTGTTGATCCCCATTGCCAAGAAGCAATCCATCCAAGATGAATCTTTGTTCTTGTAGTAGGTTTGTTTTTGAAGCATTTGTGTGAGGAATGGGTGGTTTTATGATAGTGCTCACATGGATGAAGATCAAAACAATTATCTTTCATATGGCCAACCTGGTCACAATGTTGGCATTTCAAATACTGTTATGGTTGCTATGGAAGAGGGGCAGAATCTAGAACAACTGAAGGTGAACTGTCATGAAGGAATCCAACACTCTGAAACTAAATGGGCTTTGAGTAATTTGGAATATGAAAGGAAGCTTCCTTATCATATCAAAGACCTATTATTTTCTTGTTGTGGACAAGCTCTTCCCAAGGTCTGATGATGGGCTTGGGAAGTGCAAATTGAACTTCTGCATCTGCATGTACAACTATTGCTTCACTGGGTACTAAATCTGAATGAACTTCAACAATATTGACTTGTTGTTGATAGGTGGTTGTCTCGATGTTTTGAACAAAAACAGGTGCAAAATGATGTCTATTTTGAGGTAGCTCTTTCTGTTGAAATTGAGATTCCAACTGCAAAAAATCAATGTTTTCTTGTACGTTTTTCAATTAGGTTTGAATGTCTATGACAATGGATTTGTCAACCATAATTGTATTTTCCATAGTATAATACATTAGAGTATTTAATATTTCTAATACATCACCAATTTGATCCATTTCATAATAATGTAACTACCAAAAAAAATAATTATCATACAGCTTTGTCTTCAAAAAAAATCTTCGACTAAAAATGTAAGCTCTCAATATACTTTCATATGACATATGGCCATAAAAAAATGAGTGACTCCCGCCTACCATATTACATACTACTTTCATGTCATACCATACATAAGTATGGCATTTTCATCTCATATAACACATGATCTTCACATTATATGCCATATAAAAGGGCCAACTTACTCATGGTTTATGGTCTTCAAAACATGTCACTTAACATATGAACCTAATTATATGTATATGCCCCAAGGTTCCAATTTAATATAAACAAAGCTCCCAATATATATGAATCCACCATTATATATACCATACGACCCCCCTTTTTTTTTCTTTTTAAAAAAGAGCTCAACCGAATTCCTCCCTATGGACTTCAACGCACCTTTCCCATTCTTTGTCGTGTTTTGTTTGTATTCAGGGTTTTGGGAGCTTGTTGTGTAGTGTTTTGTAGGTCAAGGCATTATAGGCCAGGTTATACAAGATTTCAAAGCAAACTCTCAGAACCTCGAAGAATCAGTGCAAATTTCAACGACCTTATAACTATTATTCTCCCAAAATGTATCAGAGTGTGCGAAGCATAATAATTGCCTGGATTTTGTCTTCTGCAAGAAAATATTCAATCAATCTATTGTCGAAGGAAATTTGAGCCATATAAGAGGATAATCAAAAGAATCTGATTTATTTCTCCAGGATTAAAGGATGGATCAAGAAAACGAGAACATCGAAGCTGATGGCACTAGTTGCCAAGCTCCAGAAGGGCACACTCTTTACGCCAATAAATGTGGCTTTTTTTTTGGTAGTTCAGGAACGAGAAATCTATGTTCAATGTTCTACAGGGATCTCATTGTGAAAGAGGCACAAGCCTCATCTGCAATGGCCATCGTTGAGAAGTCATTTGCCGCATGTTTTCTGATGAATGAATGAATGAACATCTCATAATGAATGAAAAACATAATTAGTTCTCCACACTCAAATCCCAGTAGCCACACATAATCGATGTTGAATTCTTTCAGGAGATTCAACCAGAATGAGCTTGTTTAGGAGAGTAATGAATGAGTTTTAGCATAGACATCCAATGTGCCGGTTTCAAATATTGCATCCCTTAGATATGAGTAGAATAGAATTACCCCTGTCAAAGTCTCTGCTAACTCTCAACACTACTCCAGCTTGTAATAGTTCCTAAGATTTAGAGCATGCACAGGAGAAGCGGTGAACAATCCTACAGTGAGAGTGAAAATAGGGCAAGATAAATGTCAAATACATTAGGGTTGCAAGAAAAATTTTGGCATTGTCCTGAAGCTGAGCTCAGATAAATGTTGTGGAGTGGCTGCAAGAAAAGTAGAGGTAAGAGAGATGAAATAGTCTACGAGAGGAGTTAGAAGAGCAGATATCTGAGACCTGTGAACCTGGGTATGAGGGGAAGATGCCAGTTTTCTTTTTTTTCTTTTTTTGATCAGGAAAATGGGCTAAGCTGCTAGACAAGCATGCATAAAGGCCACAAAAGCAAGTGGCTTGCACTTGAGCAGGGTAGGAGATTGTTAGTGTGGTTTTGCTATTTGAGATAGTGGATAGAGAACCCAGGACAAATCTAGCTGAGAGAGGTCATCTGGACAGTGTGCATCATGAAATAGGTTGCACATAATAATGATAGTTCTATCCGCAGGAATGTAGAACTGACATGTACAGAGAGGCCACAGCTACTGGCTCAAATTTGACCAAGGAAGAAATTCGCCTACAGCGATGATACCATGTTAAATACACACATGGCATAGATAAAATAGGAAAGATAAACATGAGATTCTATTTCTTATTCACAATGATACATATTTATCATACATAGGAGTGACCCTTGGTTTCATATTCCAAGTGTTCCCTTGGACTCCTTTTGGTTGTTCGGCTTCCACACCAACTCTTAGAGGATTAGGTGTCAAAAATATATCTTGTAGTTTCTTGGCTTGTGTTGTTTGGTTATGCAAGTTCTAATTTTCGCAACTAGAGCTGGGATTGGAGCATTCAAGGCAAAGAAGGAGTGAAATAGACCAAATATTCCAAGTAGGTTTCTTCAACTCATATACTTACTTTAAGGAAAACATTGGGTCCTTTATCATTATGCTGTTCTAAGTTAGACACCAGACCTAGGGCATATATTTCTATCTGCAATGAGAAATCCACATAAAAAATTAGTGACTCCACTAGGGATTGGTGTATTCCCTTGGTGGTTTCTTTGTCCATTTTGTTTGATTTACCTCTATCGTAGCCCTTTTCTACTTTAATCAGCCAAGAATAGACCTAGGAAGTGATTGCATTGAGTCTTGTTTGCATTTTTGGTGTTAGAATCCTCTCTCCCATGACAAACGCACCCTCTGGTCCACTGATATAGTGTTGCACCCCATGTACAACTTCTTTGTGCCTGCATTGCACCTCACATGGGCCCTCTCTATGCATGCATTGTAGATCACTGATGCCTCTTCTACACATGCGTTGATCCTTCTTTTTGCAGAAAACTTGGCTTCTTTGCTCAATGTTGATTTGATCAGCCTACTTTTAGCTGACCTTCCTAGAGTCTTGAGTATCTTGTGGTCTATCTAAAGCCTCCATTTGGTTTTAATTTGTGTTTAATTACCTTTGGTAAGAATTGGTTTCAATTTTTCTTTGTTCTTATCATGAGGTCACTTCCAAACTTGTTTCATTTGACCCTTGATCGCTTGGATGAATTGTTCTAGTCCTCATTATGAAAAGTGAATTTGAATATGTGATTAGACTTTGCATCTTAGCTTTCTTCATATTTGAAAATGAAGTGTGTTGAAAGTAAATATCTTTGCATTTTCATCTAGGGATTTTTGTGTATAATTGGAATTCCCTAGTGTGAAATTGCATGTTTTTCTTTCATTTTTACAAAAAAAAGAAAATTCCCCCCTCATTCGCCGCAAGGGGTAGGGGTAGGGGATGAAATGTGTATGAGTATTAATTGGATTTGAGTGTAATCTATTTTGATTTTTGATATTTTCACCGAATTTTAGTTTGATTCCTTTGTTCATCAAATATCAAATTATGTTTGATTTCATTGGAATCCTCTTTTGTTTGTTTTGAATAATTCTCTTGCATAGATCACATTTGCATAGTTAGAATTCACATTTTCATGGATGGGAGGGAAATTGTGCATAGGTTATATTTGCAAAGTTTTCAAGAGAATCATGAATGGATTACATTGCATGGTTTGACATCTTTGAATTCTTTGAACTGGATTGGTATCTAGTGAAATTGAAAGATCTAGTTAGGCAGCTCTAGTTGGTTTCATATTTGACTGTTACGTCATTATTTGTACCTCTTCCCTACACTAGAGAGTTTTCATTGAAAGTGAACAGATTTATTTTCATCATATTAGTTGCATCATAGGCGCGTTCAAGTGACATCAAATTTTGAGCCTTGAAATCAAAACTTAATTCAAGGTAAACTCTAAAATTCACCTTAATTAACTTAAGGAGAATTTGTCACATTAACACAAATATTTAGAGGTGTAAGCTAGAGACATGTTCCGACCTTCTTAAACGTAGGCATTGTTTGTTAGTGTTGAGTCTTTGGGGTGAAATATCATTCCATGTACGTAAATGCATAGGATCATAATCCACGTACCTTCGGGCATATTGGATGGCACTCCACACATGAAAAGTATATTGGAATGCTCTCATCGAATGATTATGCATTATACAACACTATTACAGACTGTAATCCCATGTACCATCAACTATACTTTGGGAGTCCCAAATACATTTCTATCAATTCATAGGTAACTGAGTTGGATGCCTTGTACACCATGATACACTATAAACAACATTTGGGGAGATTTCCTGCATGTACGTTATGTCCTTGGTTCTCCAAGGTGTAGATTGTAGTTCATAGTTGCTTGGTAAACCTTTATACCTAGTTACACCTTTGTTTTGTTTGTATTTATAATTTCTAAAATCAATTAATTGACCATAGAACAACATTCTCTTGGTGGAAAAACTCCTTAGTATATCTTAGGTTGAGACTAATGGCAACAATTCCCGAGTCTACGAGTAAAGGAAACCCCCCTGACTGGAATCCTAGTCCTTTTCCTTCTTTTGGAAATATTGACAATTCTTATATGGAAATGTTTTCCCTTCCTAAATTTACCATTGGTTTGTGAGTTTGTTTTTTTTCGACCCCTATGGTTTTGAATGTCCAAACCACTTCTTGACCAAATTCTCATCCCCTCAACAAGATCAACCTCAAGTTGATCCTAAAGTTGACCCTTTGACTTCTTCGCATGTTTGGTCTTCTTCCACTTTGTTTGGTGAAATCCTCAATGTTAGTAACTAGGTGGATAAGAATAAGAAAAAAATAATATTAAAAAGAAGAAAAATATGCAGGGCGACAACCCAACAACCATTGTTGCAGACACGACTAGTATTGACAAATCATCTAATCAGCCAATAAGGATAAGTTCCCTTACATGTTATGTAAGGGTGAACATATTCTTAGAGATTGTCCTATTATTCCAAAATTATTAGAAGTATGGTCCAAAAGCCCACATCATCCTATTTCATCAGCCTTTGGAGATCATGCTAGTGATAAATCCTCAACTAGAAATAGTGAGTCCATGGGAAAAAGGGTAAAGGGAAATTTCCCTATAAGTTATGTGAAGGGAACCATTCTATTCCCCTTTTTCCTCATCTCGCAAAAGCCTTAAAGGTGTTGGAAAACCTTACAACTTCTGATCCATGACTTCGAGCTGGTTACTAGAAGCTTTCTCCAAATCCTTTACTATTTGATAAAGTGATTGATTAGAATCCAAATCCAATCAATCCCACTCTCTCTGAACGTGAATCCCATGAGTCCAATCCTAACCAACCATTGCTCGAGAAAATGGTTGACTTGATTCCAACTTCATTTGATTGTACCTTTCCTATAGAGAGAATTTCATGCCACTCGAGTTCTTCTTGGTTCTTTTGATTTTATAGAACAAGGGGGAATTTCACTTCTGCCTATGAAACCCCCTCCAAGGAAGTAGGTCATTACCTTTTATTGGATTCAATTGATAGAACCTCATCTCCCTTCTTACATACCTTTGAAGATCATGGTAAACGATTATAATAGGAAAATCCATCACACTATTATAGATGAGGGAACTTATGTTAGTACTCTATCCTCCTCTACCTAGAAAGTTTTGGGTTCCCCACATCTTGTGTTTGCACCTCGGAATCTGTTTGTTTTTAGCAAAAGAACCAATCAACTATTAAGGATCCTTCCTAAGTTTCTTTTTACTATGGGAGAAATATTAAATTTATTTATGTTCTAATTGTCAGAGACCCTTTCAACTTCAATTTTCTCCTGGATCGATATTATGTTTATGTTGTGAATGCTATTGTATATGCTCTCTTTTGAGTGGGGTGCTTCACACACAATGGACAGATTGTTTCTATCGATCAACATTCATTTGTTGGTCTTGAATTGACCACCAATCCTCCTACTTCACTAAGTGTTCCAGATGTGTAAGCGGTATCTTCCCTACCACAAGTTAATTATGTGGTAACTTATCCCATTCACGTACCTAATACTGAAGATTTCTTTTCAATGTCTAATCAACTTCTTTCAACCTAGACCCAGTAGGTTATATGGTGAATAATTTACTAGGGGAATTGGGGCATGATATTTCCATTGGATCCATTGATATGTATCCCTTCCACAGCATTCTTCTCCCATCTCATGAGAACCACTTGGAAGCCGTGGTCTCTTAGAGGCCATGATTTCATTTTGGAGTAGAGTTCATTTTCTTGTGTCAAGATCCTGAAAAAATGAAACAAGGTCTTAGAGCATAGTTCCTCTCCTTGCATCAATCTCCTTACAAACTAAAACAAGGCCCCAGAGCCGAGTTCCTTTTCTTGTGTCAAGATTGTTAGAAAAGGAAACAAGCTTTTATGAGCATAGTTCTTTTCCTGTATCAAGCTAGTTAAAAAGTGAAACAAATACTCTTTGAATTAGAGACTTTGATTATATCTCGTAAATTTTGACTCAAGTATATCACTTCATCTCATAAATGGACTTTCATTCCATCCACTTGTTAGTACCTAGTAATATACTTAGGTGCACGAAATGAAACATGAGGGGCATGCACCTCAAATTGAGTCATTATTATGGGGAATGCAAACTTATTCGAAGTATTTTTTTTCTCTTTTTCAAGCGTGTGTAAAAATGAAACCAATTTCAACATAGTTTCACATGTTTCAAGCTTCTGTAAAAATGAAACCATTCACATTTCATCCCTCGTGATTTCCATTTTTATCATCTTGTTTATGTTATATGAGCCTTAGGTTTTTTATTCCATCATCACTATTTTCTTGGCTAATCATAAGCTTTCACTTGGTTGTTTTTCTCTTGCCCAAGGAACCACTGCGATGAGTGGTCTTATTAGCCAACCTCTTGACCTTTACATATTTTGAGAAGTTCCAACATGAATGGAATGAGTTTCTACCCATTTTACCACTCGTTCCTCCAAGAAGAGACCTCTTTTATCTCTTTTCAGAGTCACAAAGCATGAAAATATTGTCGAGCACTTGAATTTTGGAGCTCATAAAAGTAAATGAAAATACGTCTAGTTAGTATAAGTTTAACCACCTTTCGAACTGATATAGACTAACTACGAAAAAGGAATACCTTAGGCAAACATGGATAAGAGGTTCTCTTGAGTATTGTTTTCTACTTCAGAGACTATATATGAAAAGGGACATGTCGAGTTTTATTTTTCTCTTCTTTTTCAAACTCTCTAAACATGAAAAATAAGTCGAGTTTTACCTTCGATGGACTCGTCAAAACATCAAACAATGATGGAAATGTTGATCATGACGGGGTTGAACCACGTATTCTCAGGGTTCGGTAAATATACTCTAAGGGATTAATCCGAAGGATGGACTTACCAATCAAGAATATTTTATCATCCACAAGCTTGTTAAAAAATAAAGAGGTACTGACCAGTATGGCTGGGGATATTGGGAAAACATGGTACTCCATTTGCTAATGGAAGCAAGTCACTCTTGAATACGACACTCTTCCACTTCATCTATGTGATTGTTGGGTTCAGTAGTCAAATTTTCTTTTGGTTCATCAGACCTTCACAAAAACTCCATTTTGATTTTGGGTCAATGCTTCCAACTCCATTTCAGTGTCACTGATGTGTTCAAGAGAATTCATTTAGTTGATATCCGTTACAATAGTCTTATGACTTCATTCCATGTTTTAATTTCTCGATACCTTTCCATATCAACATCATTCTGATCACTCTATCTCAATCATCATACCCATTTCATGTTTTTAGTGAGCAATACATCAGGGTTCTCCTACGACAAGTTGCTTCCTATCGACATCAACACATTATCTAAGTAATTGACCTAGAAATACCCATCAGTACCTTGGTGCTTGCATACACCAATGGAAAGTTTCCTCCCTATCTGTGACATTTTTACATCATTATGCTTTGACCGAAATATTATGTGTGGTGTTTAATATCAACTTATTTATTCACACCATATGGATTGTACTTGAGTACCTTACGATCCATTAAAATCACTGGTGTTTTCTATTGCGTTTGTTAATGGTTTACATCATTGTCCAGTAATCAAATGGTTTCTACCATGTTTGACTTCATCTCATTGATTCACATGGTTAGACTCATATGTTGGTTGGTTGTGTGAACGATATAGAAGACCCCGAATCTTGTTTCTACCATTCGGGATATGATTTCACAATTATATAGAGATCAATATGTATGATGGCTATGATCATACTAACAGTCATCCAGTCATCAGTCCAACATCAATCATCAGTGGACATGTCTTTTGATCATTATACATGTAATGTTAGCGTATGTTTTGAGCATGGGTATGCCTCCCTCAGTAAAAATATTTCAATCGTCAGTCGAAATATATGACTTTTCACTTTAGGGGGCACTCTATTATAGGCCATTTTGTCACATCCAATCACATACTAAATCACTTGCGCTCATCAGGTGGATGGACTGGAGACTGATGAGACATTTCTTGCGTGAAAATACCATTTAGGGATGGTGTTTGACTATTTGCGATGTGTGAACCAGGGAATGACATTTGATCCATGAGCTTTACCATTCTGCCTTCGTGCGGAAAACACATTACTCTAAAGAGTGAGGAGACGATGGCTCCCATGCAATAAATATAGTCGCGTCCAACGAGTAGATTATAATATAAAGGTTCTTGAACTACCATAACTTTCATATGAATATTTTTCCTTCTCAAAGTAATGGGCACATTTGGAAGGATCCCTAAAGGTCGACTGGTTCCCTTGTCGAAGCCTGTCAGATTTCTCATTTCAGGCAAAAGAGATGGGGAACCAAGCGCTTTCCAAGCAGTTGAGGAAAGGATACTCATAGAAGCCCCTTCATCAATGATGGTACCAACCATGACCATTCTGTGAGCTTGTACAATGATTCTGAATGGTACACTAGCTGGTAAACGGGGTCTGCCTAGTAGATTCCAGTCGAAGGAAACAACTAGTTTGCTTGGTGGTGGGACCAAATAGACGCCCAGATATGACTCTGATGAATTTCCTTCCTGAGATAAAGAAATGGGAGGACTGCCCCCAAGCTCATCAGAGTCTGTGTTGATGAAAAGAATTTGAACGGTGTCATCCTCTTTCTCTTCAGTGATGGTATCATTCGAAGATGAACACTCTGAAGGCAAGACCGAGTCAACTGCCATATCGACCCTTTGACTTTCATCTGGGATGGATTCAGAGGGTTCATTTTCAATGATAGGTACTTTGGCTAACCACAATGACGGGCCAGCCATATTTTCAACCGGTGGAGGGCTTGGCAAGAGTTTTTGATATCCAGGAGGAAGTCGTAGCAGTGAAACTAGATGATTATCCAAAACCATTTTAGCCTCATCAAGGAAGGGACAACGGTGGATGGCATGATCACCTTCACACAAATTACAAGGAAGTTTAGGATTCCTTCTTTGTCCATGTGCTTCACTTTCACTGGTTGATGGTGAGCATTCAACATGATCGCTAGAGGTTGATGCTACCAGATTGTGCAAACAAGGAGACCAGTCCCTTAAGATTCAAGGGATGCAGGGATAATCTCAGTGATAGTGGTCTCCATTGTAAATGACACAAGGAGATTTAGGTTTTGACTGTGCGGTGTGTGAATTTTCGCTAGACGATACTTGGTTGCTCCCTTTCGATTTTGTTTCCTTTTTCTTCTTTTCCTCTTTCTCTTTCTGCTTCTTCTTCTTCTCAGTTACTTGATTTTTGGCCTTATCGCCTTTATCAAGTGAATAGGAAGGAGGAGAAGGAGAATCAGATGAAGTAGAAGGTTGGGAGGAAACTCTAGTGTCATCTAGTTGCTAGTTAGACTGTTCAGGAATTACGGGATTCTGAATGATAGAGGTAGAGAAGAGTCAGATTGGCAAACCAATTGTCAATCCTGGAAGTGACAAAGTGGCCATATGGGGTGGACCAACATCTCACCAAGAGGAGAAAGGAATAGGATTTCCTTCACGGGGAAATCCTTGGTTGGTAGACTCCATTTTCTCAACCTGAATATCAACAGGGGAATTTGTGACGTTATTCCGATTAAAATAATTTTTTAGACGCTTGGACACAACTTGGTTCTTCAATTTTAAAGAGTCGAGAAAAAACAAAAGATGACTCTAGTCGCCTTCAATTTTTATTGAGCCTGAAGTGACAAGTGCTCAGAGGACCTTTTCCTTTAAGGAGTTTGAAAAGGAGAAAAATGGAATTCTCTGGAGATCTAGGCAGAGAGGATTACCAACCCAATCATAAAACTGATGAATACTTTTTACGGTACGGCAGTCAATCTTCCTGAATGTTGTGTTTGGTGCATTATGATCGATAGGGTGGCAAACATGGATTCCTAAGGATAAAGGATGCAGCCTATTGTGGTCTCCCAATATATACTCGATGGTACGTAGGAGCACAAGTCCGTACTGGCACTTGCCGTCTCAGAGTGGAGGAATCACCCAACCAACACTGAAAGCAACAGTTACCAGGTTTTACGATGCCGGAATACGTCTCTAGCCTAGACCTCTAGATGTTGTGCGTTAAGTTCCAAAGTGTTGTTAGATTCATTGAATTTATTTTAAGTTGATCTTGCTTAATATTTTTCCTTTCAGGTTCACCACGTGACGTATATATAATTCCTAAAATGCAGTCTAAAATGATAAAAAAACGTTTTATCTTCTTTCAGCAATGAAAATCCTAGCTACTAAAGGGAAGAAAGTCAAGCATCTTTTCTTCACAAAGCATAGAGCACATGCTAAATGCATAGTCCTAAATCAAGCCAAGCAATCAAAATGAAAATACACATGCATGTATTTGTTTTTCAGCTCTCTTAATGTGTTAATGACGTTAAGAAAGCTATGTGTAAAACTGAATTACTTTTAATGTGACAGTACTCAACAAAATTCTTTTTCAAAACGAAGTGAAAACAAGACAGACACTTTGCGATTTTGAAATGGAAATTGCTTTTCGACACTTTAAAACTAATAATTCAAATCCTATGCAACAACAACTATATAATTGACTATCTAGAACAATGAAATTGCTTTCTAAAAATGAAAACGACAGTTACAACACTTTCAGATCTAGAGGCGACAGTTCGACTATGTTACTTTTTGCAAAAGAGAACTAAAAATGACGCACAATACATAAAAACATTTATAGTTCTTTGCACTAAGGAGGCGAAATAATGCAAGAGAAGGGGGTTTTCACAGAAGCACACTGACTACAGACAGCAAAAACTCTTGAATATGACTGAAAATGGTGAGAAAAATCCACAGTCGGAGGGTAAAGTTAACCCTCCCTGACCATCGCACCTATTACATGGTGAACTCAGTATGCAGCACACCTACTCCACTCGGGAAGTGTGATGCATACAGGCTGCCTTGAAGGCAGGGTGCGATGGTAGCAGTGCGAAGCTTTGAATGAGATTTGACTCATAGTTTGCAATCTAGTTCAGGTGTTTAGGCTGAATAAGTAAAGACCAGTGTATATAAAACACAGGGGTGATTTAAGAGGTTACTAGAGCCACCACTCAGAGCAATTAGATTGCTTGCAGATCTATTGTTTAATTCATAAACAAAACACGGAGATTGACTGAAGAAGCATTGATCTACTTTGCATTTGTATGACAAATGCAGTTTGAAGGCTAGCTGGCTTGACTTCAAGCTCCATCTCTATGTTTATAAAAGAAACAAGGATAGATAGGCTAACAAGTAATCTAGTCGCTCCCCAGCGGACTCGCCATTTTGTTATATGGGAATAGTGTCCACACAGATGCTGCTATTCCCACTAAGATGTGTGGCTATCTTAGAAACAAACAATGAAAGCCTACTATTGATTCCTTTTATGAAAATAAATGAGAGGAGAACCAAGAGGGCCAACCTGGGTCTTGCGCTCGATTCCCTCTCCTTCTTGATAGGGTTTTGCTGCTCGCTCTTTGTCTGCTCAGCTTCAAAAGGACCTGTAGAATCACAGCAACATACTACTATGCAAGAAACAAGGATCTAAATTCATAAATAATGTAG